>WNGS01146110.1:0-12667 GCA_020271785.1 Procambarus virginalis | reverse complement strand
GCGCTCTCAACACCAGCGCTCTCAACACCAGCGCTCTCAACACCAGCGCTCTCAACACCAGCGCTCTCAACACCAGCGCTCTCAACACCAGCGCTCTCAACACCAGCGCTCTCAACACCAGCGCTCTCAACACCAGCGCTCTCAACACCAGCGCTCTCAACACCAGCGCTCTCAACACCAGCGCTCTCAACAGCAGCGCTCTCAACACCAGCGCTCTCAACACCAGCGCTCTCAACACCAGCGCTCTCAACACCAGCGCTCTCAACACCAGCGCTCTCAACACCAGCGCTCTCAACACCAGCGCTCTCAACACCAGCGCTCTCAACACCAGCGCTCTCAACACCAGCGCTCTCAACACCAGCGCTCTCAACACCAGCGCTCTCAACACCAGCGCTCTCAACACCAGCGCTCTCAACACAGCGCTCTCAACACTACCGCTCTCAATCCCAGCGCTCTCAACACCAGCGCTCTCAACACCAGCGCTCTCAACACCAGCGCTCTCAACACCAGCGCTCTCAACACCAGCGCTCTCAACACTACCGCTCTCAATCCCAGCGCTCTCAACACCAGCGCTCTCAACACCAGCGCTCTCAACACCAGCGCTCTCAACACCAGCGCTCTCAACACTACCGCTCTCAATCCCAGCGCTCTCAACACCAGCGCTCTCAACACCAGCGCTCTCAACACCAGCATGTCTGCAAACAGAAAATCACAAAATAGACAGTTCTAGACTACAAATTTTAATTAAGCTGCAACTAATGATGGATATTTTGTTAATTTTTTTACAATGTTTCAATTTTCTTTTAATAGCTGGGAGGAGCGATCTTTTTTCTGCATTATCTACATAGAGTTTTATTCTCCTGAATATTATGTAATAATACTGAGAAATTCAAGTAAAATGCAGCGCAAAATTATAGACAGTAGAGAAAATATTAAACCGCCCATTTAATCAGTGTCATTGGCATCTGGAAAGGAACATATTAACACACTCACAACACAGAGAAATCACAGTAACGTGACATATTAATTAGACAATTCACAGTTTGTTTTAACATAGTGGTAGGGAACATCTGGTGCCCAAGGTGAGGTACATCTGGTGCTCAAGGGTGAGGTACATCTGGTGCACACGGGCGAGGTACATCTGGTGCTCAAGGGTGAGGTACATCTGGTGCTCAAGGGTGAGGTACATCTGTGCTCAAGGGTGAGGTACATCTGGTGCTCAAGGGTGAGGTACATCTGCTGCTCAAGGGTGAGGTACATCTGCTGCTCAAGGGTGAGGTACATCTGGTGCTCAAGGGTGAGGTACATCTGGTGCTCAAGGGTGAGTACATCTGCTGCTCAAGGGTGAGGTACATCTGGTGATCAAGGGTTAGGTACATCTGGTGCTCAAGGGCGAGGTACATTTGGAAACTCGAGGGTGAGGTACATCTGGTACTCAAGAGTGAGGTACATCTGGTGCTCAAGGGTGAGGTACATCTGGTGCTCAAGGGTGAGGTACATCTGGTGATCAAGGGTGAGGTACATCTGGTGCTCAAGGGCGAGGTACATTTGGAACTCGAGGGTGAGGTACATCTGGTGCTCAAGGGTGAAGTACATCTGGTGCTCAAGGGTGAGGTACATCTGGTGGATAAGGGTGAGGTACATCTGGTGGATAAGGATGAGGTACATCTGGTGGATAAGGGTGAGGTACATCTGGTGCTCAAGGGCGATGTACATTTGGTGCTCAAGGGCGAGGTACATCTGGTGGATAAGGGTGAGGTACATCTGCTGGATAAGGGTAAGGTACATCTGGTGGATAAGGGCGAGGTACATCTGCTGGATAAGGTTGAAGTACATCAAAATTGAGCGGCGAAATAACGTTTCGGGCCGCAATTCGAATCAATGTACTTCAGCCCGTGTGCTGTTTGATAGAAAACTTTCCATATATATGCCAAAATCTGCCACGCAGTTGCTCACACACACAACAAAGGCAGCTTGAGGCTTCAAGAAGACCTAGACAACCAGATCGAATGGTCAAACAAATGGTTGTTAGAGTTTAACCCAAGCAAATGTATTGTAATGAAGATAGGTGCATGGGAGCAGGAAACCAGATACAAGGTATCATTTGTGAAAAAAAACATTCTTCCAGAATCAGTGAGAGAGAGAGAAAGATTTGGGGGTTGATATCACGCCAGATCTGTCCCTGAAGCTCATATCCAGAGGATAACATCAGCGGCATTTGCCAGGTTTGCCAACATAAGAACAGTCTTTAGGAATTTGGTAAGGAATCATTCAGAACTTTGTATACCACATATGTCAGACCAGTCCTGTAGTATGCAGTTCCAGCATGCAGTCCAAATCTAGTCTAGGTTCTAAGGTTAGCCACGAGACTAGTAGCCGAACTAAGGAATGTGAGCTACTAGGAGAGACTTCGGGAATTAAATCTCACATCCCTGGAAGACAGAAATGTTAGGGAGGGACATGATCACCACATACAAGTTTCTCAAAGGAACTGATAGAGTAGACTATTTAACAAAAGGGGCACAAGCACTATGGGAGACTAGTGACTTTTTAATTGTCAGAGTAGTTGGTAAATGGATTGCTTTAGGAAGTGATGTGGTGGAGGCTGACTACACTCACAGTTGCAAGTCCAGATTGATAGAGCCCAGTAGGCTCAGGAATTTGTACACCATTTGATTGACAGTTGAGAGGCAGGACCAAAGAGCAAGAGCTCAACCCCTGCAAGCACAACTAGGTGCACACACACACTCACACACACACAACACACCATGCAAGCTGCTACCTCACAGGAAGCAGCAGGGTGCACCACTCAACTGCTAGAGAGAAAGAGATCAGTGGCAGTTGTAGGCATCAAAGAACAGGAAGGATCCAACAGGCAAGAATGGAATGGCAAGGATAGAGAGGCAGTACATGGGCTACTGAAGGGGTTACAGATGGAAGGGGCTGTACACAACATTGAGAAGGTTTTCAGGTTGGGCTGGAACAACAGGGACAGAAACCGACTTGTAAAGGTGGTGTTTGCAAACGAAACCACGAAGGAGGATATTCTAGAAAGGAAGAGTCGTCTCCAACATGTGGATGGATACAAACAAGTATTCCTGCAGAGGGACAGGATGAAGGAGGAGAGAGCCAGGGCAGCAGAGGCAAGGAGGAAGCGCAGGGAGAGAGGAGCAAACCAGGAAATCACAGCCCCCAACACAGCACTCCCAGAGACAAGAGGGGAACCCAAAACCAGCATCCCAGCAACACCAGAGGGGGGGGGGCAACACCACCAACCCCTCTGCATAGAAACCCTTCCTTCCCCTCACCCTACCTGCCCCCACCCAACCCTCCCTCCCCCCCACCCCATTCTGACCCCGACACCCCATCCCCATTCCCATCATGTCCCCCCTCCCACCTTTCCCCCCAGTCCCCCCTCCCCCTTCATCCCATACCCTCCCTATTCCTCCTCCCCCTCACCCCGTATCCTCCATGTCCCCCCTATCTCCTTAACCCACACCCTACCCGTTCCCCCTTTCCTTAAACCCCCACCCCCCACCCCAAAACCCTCTGCGACCCTGCAAACCACCTCACAGATCCTCTCACCCACGGAACAGCTTCCCACACCAGTAGAATACTCGCCAAGAAAGGGATATGTAAATGAACAGAAGAAAGTGAGCTTCAAGGCGATGTACACTAACATAGATGGGATTACAAATAAAACTAGTGAACTTGGAGAGTGGGCACTAGAAGAAAACCCAGACATAATAGCACTCAAAGAAACAAAGCTAACGAAAATCATAACAAATGCAGTGTTTCCACAGGGCTACTATGTAGTGAGGAAAGAGAGAGAAGGGAGAGGAGGAGGTGGTGTGGCTTTGCTACTAAGAGAAGGTTGGAGTTTCGAAGAGATGGTAATTCAGAACTGTGACGGTTTCAGGGACTACATATCAGGCACCATTGCAACTGGAGGACAGAAAATTATAATAGTAGTCATATAAAACCCCCCACCGAATGACAGAAGACCCAGACAGGAATATGATAGAAACAACATGGCCACCATCAATATAATAGAGAGAGCAGCTTCTGTGGCTAGCAGGAACGGATCCAGACTTCTAATCATGGAAGACTTCAACCATGGGAAGATAGATTGGGGGAACAGAGACCCACACGGAGGCCCAGACACATGGAGAGCTAAGCTGCTGGATGTGGCAACAAGAAACTTTCTAAGTCAACACGTCAAGGGACCGACAAGAATGAGAGGAGGGGATGAACCAGCCTTGCTTGATCTGATATTTACCCTAAATGAGTCGGATATAAGGGAAGTTAAGTTGGAAGCCCTTCTTGGGAATGAGTGATCATAGTGTATTGAGCTTTGAGTACTTGGTTGAGCTAGGAATTATCACCCCCAAAAAAAGAACTGGGAACCAAAGGGCTGGCGTATCGAAAGGGAAACTACGAGGAGATGAATAAATTCCTATGGGATATACATTGGGACACAGAACTCGGAACCAAGTCCGTACAAGACATGATGGACTATGTCAGCCAAAAATGTCAGGAGGCTTTATGCAGGTTTGTCCCAGCCCGACAGGAAAAATCTGAGAAGCAAAGGAAGAATCCGTGGTTTAATAGGGAATGTATGAAAGCAAAGGTGCTGAACAAAAGAGCATGGAGGAACTTCCGTAATAACAGAACATCAGAAAGTAGAGAGAGATACCAGAGAACCAGGAACGAGTATGTTAGTGTGAGAAGAGCAGCTGAGAAAAGGTATGAAAATGATATAGCTAATAAAGCCAAGACTGAACCAAAGCTACTACACAGTGTCGGGGTGTTCACTGTTTGTGTTAGTGAAGGGTTAAAGCAACGGTAGACTGGATCTCCTCTCGAGGTGGTTGCTCTGACAATAACCCTTACTCACCGTCGTTCTACGGGTCTTCCCTCGATCCTCTAGGCTCCACTGCACGCCCAGGAGAGTACCCCCAGTCGATTTCACAGCCGGCCTTAAGTTGTAAAATGAGTGGAGACACAGATTATTCCCTGAATCTGTGGCCTGCCCCGGCACAGAACTATCACACAGCCTTCAAGGTCGCCAACTGGCGTTTTTAGGTGTCCAGTAACACAGCAGTGGTGAGGTGTAATTGTGGTAATTGTGGTAAGAACAATTTCAAATAGTATGGTCTCAGGCAAGTAATTATTTCTGTCACTCTGTCTTACTTCCTTACACAGTCACAAGATCAATGGAGGGGATGGCATCAAACACCAAAGAGTTTTGGTATTTTACTTAAAAGACAACGAGAAACATGTGCATCAATAAACATACCAGGATCAATGTATACCAGCTACTCAATCCGCAGTAAATTATTTGAAACGCACCAATATGGCAACATCCGGCAGCCCCTCGCGTCACCTGTCAGATATCAGCTGATCGGGGCCCTCGCGACCATGAGAAGGACTAGTACTTGTTTTCTAATTCTGTCACGATCCCCGTTTATTAACTTTTCGCAAAACACTGTATTTAACATTCACATGACATACTTATGATTCCACTGGGTTGCGATACACCACTTCACTGGCCTCACGATCAATATCTTATTCACACTGCACTCACAGTGACTTTTCACCGTACCAAAAGATTACTCTATTCTTAATAATATTTACTGTGAATGCATTCGCTTGATCACTGAACTTATCTTTAAATCTATACTTTCTCTTAAAGATATATCACTGGCAATCACTTCACGTATATGATATTATTCAGAACACAGTCATATACATCGATAAATCATTGATCAATATTCAGGCATATATATATATATATATATATATATATATATATATATATATATATATATATATATATATAATATATAATATATATATATATATATATATGTATATATTATATATATATGTATATATATATATGTCGTACCTAGTAGCCAGAACTCACTTTTTGGCCTACTATGCAAAGCCCAATTTGCCTAATAAGCCAAGTTTTCCTGAATTAATATATTTCTCTAATTTTTTTCTTATGAAAAGATAAAGCTACCCATTTCATTATGTATGAGGTCAATTTTTTTATTGGAGTTAAAATTAACGTAGATATATGACCGAACCTAACCAACCCTACCTAACCTAACCTAACCTATCTTTATAGGTTAGGTTAGGTTAGGTAGCCGAAAAAGTTAGGTTAGGTTAGGTTAGGTAGGTTAGGTAGTCGAAAAAACAATTAATTCATGAAAACTTGGCCTATTAGGCAAATCGGGCCTTGCATAGTAGGCTGACAAGTGCGTTCTGGTACTAGGTACGACATATATTATATATATATATATATATATATATATATATATATATATATATATATATATATATATATATATATATATATATATATATATATATATAAATCATGGAGATCAATACACAGGCATTTATATCAATAAATCATGGAGATCAATACACGGACATTTATATCAATAAATCATGGAGATCAATACACGGGCATTTATATCAATAAATCATGGAGATCAATACACAGGCATTTATATAAATTCTGGGCTCATAGCCTAACACCAAATCTGGTTTACTACTAATATATATAATAATAATAATCACAGGAAATGAATTACAGTCACAGTAAATTCCTTAATGAATCCTGGTGCTTGCACACACCCACACATAGATATATATGTAAACTGATACTGTGAGCGCTCTGGGTAGCCTCACCACACACTGTGCTCTCTGTGACTTAGACTCAGGTGAGACTTGCTCACGACATATAAAATATTCTGACAAGTATCTATAGCTAACTAAAGGGGAAATGGGAGGGTAACTGTAAACACCTACTTCACCTATCCTAGGATGACAGTTGGGTTGTAGCTCCTGGTCCAGGCTCTCGCCTCGTAAACCCTCCAGAAACACAAGCCAACGTCATAGGATGTTCGCGTCTCGCCGCTTTCTGTACACTGCAGGTTCGTGCTTCCCCTACAGTACGTCGCAGGGTTGAAGTCGGTCTCCTGGCCGTCAACTTTCCTCCCAGCTACGGCAGCCAGCCTACGTCTCGGCGGTCATCGTACGTTTCCCAAATAGTCCCTTGTCACTGTACTCCCAGAGGAACTGCCTCTCACCACTACGAAGTCACTGTGAAGTTATCAGCCGTCCCAGACGATACTACTTAAGCTCCACACGCACAGCACCTGACTTCAGAGCACTTGAAGCTCACTTCACTGTCACTTCCCTCGTCGTCTAGGTATGTCACTAGGTATTTGGGAAGATTTCTCGACGTGCTTGCATCCAACTGTTGACTCGTAGGGTTCCACGAAGGTAGGGTTACTGTCAAACTTGACAGGATCGTCGATCACACGTTCAACCTGGTTGACAAGGCGGTCAACCCGGTTCGCTCATGGCAGAATGGCCCAGCCACTAAACTGTCTCTTATTCTGGTGAACTGTCAAGGACGTTGCAAACGTCGATGCCCAGCCCACTTCTTGCAACGCACCTGTTCCGGAGCACTTGTTGCTCAATATTCTGTCAATTCCTTATCTGAGCCACATCTGGGTTGCAGGAAGACCTCACAGAGTGCGCGCTAACAACAGGAGACGCTTATATCCACCGGAGCTCGGTAATCCGTCACTCTGACAGGATGACCGGTCGCACGTCCTGCCTCTCGGACGCGTCGTGTGAGACTGATGGCGCGAAAGTGCCGCTACGGCTGGACTCCCCCGCCTATGTGACGTCACATTTTCCAAAGTAGGTTTTCATTGGCTCCCAGTGCCACGTCGCTGACGGTGACCAATCTGGCGACACTGACGTCACACAGTTTTGGCGGGAGAACAGACTCGCCAGCGCCATTTTGGCTTCCTAAAGGGCCTATCCCACAGGCCAAAATATTCTTCTTTCACGAATTTCTCGGCTCATCGAGAATACTATTCTCTCCCACATATGTTCATTTGATGCCTGCAATGTAGAGAACGCTCGGGAATAGTGGACATGACTCTTACAGCAGGCGTGGGAGAATTAGAAGGGGGGGAACACCGTCACATACCCCTCCCCTTAAAATAAGAGTCATGTCTGGTTAGTGCATGCGGGACAACGCATCTGCGACTACGTTGTCCTTTCCACTGAAAATCTTGGCTTCCAGCCAGTATTGCAGCCGCCAATGTGTGACACTCCTCATGTGTCTGCAGACCGTCTTCAAGGTCATCCTGGCGTCCACTGCTTACCTATTACGGACCGAGGGCTCCACACCTCACGTCCGTTCACCAGCTGGAACTGTGAGAAGTTTAACGGTTCTGCCACTGCTTTGCGAATGGCCAACAAAACAGGGTCCGCTGTCTCTTCCCACTCGTCTTCCTGCTCTACGCAGAACATTTCAGAGTTGTCTCCGAGGTGGAGTGGACTCTTCCGATCGCCCCCTTCGACTGCGATCGGTAGGGCGACGACCGAATCTGCATCACTCCCCAACTCGTCGTTGTTCGTCTGACACATTCAGACCGGAATATTTTCCACTGTCAGCCTGATTTTTCCTGGGCCTCCTCACCCAAGAGAAAAGATGTTGTAGTTGCCCAGCCACTTCTCTCGACGTTGAACGTCGCATCGTGGTCACCCCTAGGTGACCCGCAGAGTCAACAGCGTGCAACGGACTCAACACTGCCGCTCTGCACTTGGCTGGCAACGCTACTTGGTCTCTCGTACCTGGAGAGGCTTTTCCGACCTCCATCCTTACAGGTTTACACTGTCTTACTAACATGCCTTCTTGCCTGTTAAAGTGAGTAGCTTTTTCGGGACCAACACGTCCTCCTTTGACCTTACAAATCAACTTGGGGGATTCTGCCTGCTGCACCTCCTCGAGACGAGTGCGGTCCACCCCAGGAGAACCGGTGAGGGTCACCTGTACCTCACCATCTGGGCTGCCTTCGCCCTCCACTCGCTCTCCGGGTTCCATAACGAGGTGATCAATTCCCAGGCCGTCGGACGTCTCCTCGTCGGCCTTATCAGATCCACGCCCTCCTCGTCCGTCGCACTGCCTCGGAATTACAGCACAGACAGGGAACGCCTCCATGGCGATTCCTTTCTCGTCCCCGCAGGCGTCGAACACTTCGCCTTTCTTCTCGAAGTGCTCCAAGCACTCCTCGTCCTTCACGAGGTTCGGGAGGACTCGTCCTCCACATGCGTCATTTCCCAAAATGACCTGTGCCTCCATTCTTGGCATCGTCGCACAGACCCCCACTACTAGGGTTTGGCATCCATAATCCGAACTCAAGGTCACCCGGTGTAGGGGCATCTGCACTGGGCCTCCCACAGTGTTCACACTTGCCTCTCCTACACAGGTATTCTCGTGACACTCAGGGAAAAGGGTTCTGCTCACCAGGGTAAATTCCGCCCCAGTGTCTCTTAGCATCATTACCGGGATGGGGTCTGCGTCCCCCACCCTTACAGTTCCCTCACGCACGAATGGGTTAGCCTTTCCTTCCTAAGTACGGGTCCATCCCGCACTCCTTCGGCTAACTGTTCCTCTACCCGTACAAAAGCAACGTAACCCCGCTGCTTAGGACGTCTACATTCGCGCGCCATGTGTCCCATTAACCCGCAGTTGAAGCAGCGGATCCTTCTTCTTCCCGCGGACTTCTCTTGCGCCTTCCAAAGACTCATGCTCAGCATCTCCGGCTGTGACGATAACAAGATCTCTTGAGCTCTCTCGGTGACTTCTTCGGCGGTTCCACAGCACTCTTCTGTCCTCTGCTGTCTCCACGAGGGGTAGGACTTGGGAGAACTCGGTCCTGTCCTCCACCGTCCGACCTTCTATTACTTCTCCCATAGCTAGAGAATACGGGCGGTCGGTGCTGTCCCTCTCGACGTGGACGTAACGCTTCTTCTAGCATGTCTGCTCGATCGGCCGCGGCTCTCAGGTTTGATGTCCGCCTCCTTTACTCTCACCCTAATCTCGGGAGAGAGCACGGACATGAACTTTTCCATGACCATTAGCCCCTTGATGTCTTCAGCCGATCTTGCTCCTTCTGACTCCAGCCATTTCAAGAATTTCCTTTCCATGTCCCTCGCCGTCTCCGCATACGATTTCTGGCGATCGGGTACATTCTCTGAACCCTTTCTATAGCACTCCGGCGTCAGCTTGAACGAATGGAGCACGGCCCGTTTTACTGCATCATAGTTGGTACATTCCTGGAGGTCGAGCATATTGTAAGCTTCACGAGCTTCACCAGTGAGCCTTCCTTGAACTAGCTCACCCACTCTGCCCTCGGCCACTTCTTCAACGTAGCGACCCTTTCGAAATGCTCGAAGAAACCCTCAGCCTCATTAGGCACGAAGACGGGCAAATCCCTCTCTCTCACTCGGCGGTCTTCCTGCTGTTGTGGTGGGGCGGTGGGACTAGTCCTAGCTCAGCTCGCTTCAGCTCAATCTCCTTGTTCGCTTCAACCTCCTGCAGCTTCGTCCTAGCATCTATTTCGCGCTCCTTCGTGCGCTTGCCTCTCGTTCTTTCTTCCCTGCGCAGCTGTGCTTGTGCCTCTCGTCTTCTCTGTGCTGCTGTGCTTCTCTTTGCAGCTGTGCTTCTCTTTCTTCTCTGCACAGCTGTGCTTCTCGCCTGCTTCCTCGCGCCTCAGCTGTGCTTCTCGCTCTGCTTCCTCGCGCCTCAGCTGTGCTTCTCTTTCTTCCCTGCGCTGCTGTGCTTCCAGCTGCAGCCTCATTATTTCCAGCTTGACACTGCGCCTGCTGCCACTGGATCCCGGCTGCTGCCGCCGATACTCAAATTCTCTCCCACACTGGCAGGTGTATGTGGCCGTTCCTCTCCGAAGGCTTCATCACGTGCCTTGAGCTGTGCCATGATCTCAAGTCTTCTTTCTCCCACTTTGGAAGCTCTCAACTTGATCCCAAAGTGGTCGGCGATCGTTTGCAGCTGTGCCCTGGTGCACTCCTTCAGTACTTGTTCGTCTCTCGTGTCGATAAAACTGGCTACTTTATCATCCTCCATCTTGTGACTGAGTGAAAACTTAGGCCTGATATCTAATACCACAATTACAACCTTGATCTTGCTCGTTATCCTGGCAAGGTCGCCAATGTTGGGGTGTTCACTGTTCGTGTTAGTGAAGGGTTAAAGCAACGGTAGACTGGATCTCCTCTCGAGGTGGTTGCTCTGACAATAACCCTTACTCACCGTCGTTCTACGGGTCTTCCCTCGATCCTCTAGGCTCCACTGCACGCCCAGGAGAGTACCCCCAGTCGATTTCACAACCGGCCTTAAGTTGTAAAATGAGTGGAGACACAGATTATTCCCTGAATCTGTGGCCCGCCCCGGCACAGAACTATCACACAGCCTTCAAGGTCGCCAACTGGCGTTTTAGGTGTCCAGTAACACAGCAGTGGTGAGGTGTAATTGTGGTAATTGTGGTAAATGCACGCTTGTTTGCATTTGTGTTCCTCACGTGTTGCCCCAAAAAATGAGGTGATTTGATAAAATGCTATGCCCAAGATTACCATCCGAGTGCCGGCGGGGAAGTGGTTCATATAGCCTCGGCTATCACTTCCTTTTTGTCTGGTCATGATGGTCAAGCCGTTTAAGGCGTCCCTGTACATACCAGTTGCGTTGTTCCTGGGAGTATGGGTTCGAGTCACTTCTGGGGTGTGAGTTTTCAGATATATATATATATATATATATATATATATATATATATATATATATATATATATATATATATATATATATATATACATATATATATAAATATATTGGCCTTTTAGGAGCCTATCCTTATTTGAAACATTGACTGAGATCTGTAGCAGCCACACACACTGTGCTATACCAGAGTCTGTGTGTGAGGGGAGGCAGCCAGCACTGACCGCAGGGTACCCCACCACCTGTTTACTCAAGAGGCCTGTGGTCACCCAGGGTGGCAGTCCACGCCCTATTATAATGTGCTGTAAGGACCATTCTCTTATGGCATACTTAACCCTCGGCTTTTAGCCCAACTGAGAGTGCTCTACCCCTCAGTGCAGGTTTATGACTGTTGGCGCCAATGACTGGTAAGGCATGCTTCCTGCTCTGCCATTTGTCGTGCTAATCATCATCATATGATTATCAATGAACACTAGGTATCGGAGGAGGTTAGAGCAACAATTACCGTCCAATAGCACCAAGGAGCAAGTACACACGTCTGACCTTCCGTAAAGACATGAGTGTAGCGGACAGGATTGTGTGGAGTAAGAAACTGACCATGGTGTACCCACCTGACTCTCAGGCGTGGTACGTCCACATGTCAACTCCCCATATGTGTATGTTTCAAGAGAGAAGCAGCAGGTTGTGGAGGCTCTTCTACGAGGGAAAATAGGTGATGTAAAGCTCTCCCCTCTAGATAATCCAACACAGAACAAGAAGATGGATGAATACCTAGTCTACAGGTACAGTCACGTGTATCCACTAGAGTGGGCCTATGAATTAGATGGGGTACACAAAGCACAAAGATTGACCAAGAATGGTAAGCCTAATGATCAAATAGTCATAGTCTGGAAAAAGCCTGACCCGCCATAAGACAAGTATTGGTTTGGTGGGTTGAATGCTCTCCTCAGCACGTTCACGGTGTGGCAGCCAGACCCTGTTGAGTGTTACAAGTGCTGTGGTAGTGGCCACATAGCCAAGCACTATTGGTGCCCCACACCCAAGTGTGCTCTCTGTTCC
>WNGS01146101.1:0-10708 GCA_020271785.1 Procambarus virginalis | reverse complement strand
AGGAGGACCTGGGTGGTTTCTCACTGACCACTATATTTTCTTCTCCTACCCCCCCATTCTTTTGTATGTCACCATATATATTTGCTATATTTGAACTGTGTTACCAAAAAGGAGCTTACTATATGTTACAAAGATGGTTATCCTAGGTTGTCGAGCTTCACTCCAGCTCCTCAGATGGCGGGCAGGAACCCTGGATGCCAGTATGCGCCATTTCCCCTCTGTGCTCGCCCCCGCTGAGGCGCCTGGAGTCCACAACCGCAAAGCTGGCAGCCTCTAGGGTCTCTTGTCGTTTCAATGAGCCTAGAACCACGTTCCTTCAAAAAAGACTGGTAGCACTTTTATCCCCAGCGCCAGAGCCTGTGCCTCAGAAGCAAATAGGGGCACAAATTTGTAGTGGTGATACCAAGTTCTCTATACGTTACGGGAATTTGGCTTGCTTCCCTGTGGGTGGGCAGCCGCCCAACCCTGTTGTGTCAACACTGAGGTCAATTGAGGTGTTAGCCAGGGTTGATATATATATCATATATATCTAATCTCTAGGTATCTCAATAAAATATATATATATATATATATATAATATAACCTAGAAGGGTACATCTCTGGTGCAAGTGTAGGGCCACATAGCCCTCGGAGAAGAAAAATACAAGAATACTCAGAGAAGACCTAGTGGATCCTCACTGAACACTTAAATATATTCTTCTCCCATTCCTACCCACACCTTCTATTCTTTTGGTATGTGCGTAGTTTATCTAATTTTATTTGAAAGTGTCATTACACAAAAGTACAATATGATCCCATGCCAGGGTGCAAGGCATGCATTCGTCACAAGTTGAATCGCTGCCCTCAATGCTCCCATCAGATGTGTTGGGGCACGGTACCGACCATGGATGCAGTGTAGCCATTTTCCCTCTCTATGGATCGCCGACACGTAAGGCGCCTGAAAAGAAAACTAGGCAGATCCTAGGTAGTGCTCTAGGTTGTTAGCGATTAGCTAGACCCCAACATCCTTCCAAAAGCCAGCAGCTCCCTTTTACCCAGGCAAGTGTCTCTGGGACTGAGGGTGACCAAAGATTGTAGGGGTGCCTACAAGGCTGTATCTGTATTTAACGTTGACTCGGGCCGCTATCGCCGGTGATTTGTCAGCTCCTTCCCTATGCTTGGAAGATTAGCACCCGTCAAGTCAACATAGGTATTGGCAAAAGTTTGAGGACTTGCACAGTTGTCCCACATCAACTGTCTACCCTTCTTCCAGGGGTTCACCGTGATGAGCCATGCTGGGCGACTCCGACATGCTCATTAGAAGTCTGCGGGACATTAGTAGCAGGCTCTCTCTCTGCTGGACAGCCGGCTGTAATAAGGCTTCTCTGTTAATAATGTCATGGACCTCGCCGTGTCTTGCACTGGCCATCCTCCGTCCTTGGCAGAGAAGGGCACATGCCGTCACGTACCCTGATCACGGCCTCTGGCATCGCCGCACAACTACCCTGTATTCGGTGTAGGATTTGGGCAGTCGAAGTACGGATGAGCCACGGCACAATTCGGAGGGGCCTGCTGGTGTTGAGACGGGTGGCCGGGCTTTCCCTGACCCATTGGGATTGCTATAGGATGCGACCTGCTATGGTGGAGGCTGGGCTACCGCGCTAGTCGTTCATGTGTCTGTCGCATAGATCTGTGTCTGGTCAACAGCTTCTTGGCCGCAATATGGGGCGATCCCTGCTGGATTGCTTATGGTCTTCAGAAGGCAGTTGTTGGGGTGCTGGTCCCTGCGAGAGAGACCCATTTGGTGTGCAGTCTGTGAAGCTGGGATCATGTACCCTGCCTGTTGAACTATGTGCTCAGGTAGGATTGCCTTCCCAGTTGTCAAGACCCACTGAAGGACAGGAACGCTGTAAGCAATTTGTGTTACTGTACGCACGCCAAGGCCCCGAGTCTGACAGAAGGGAGGCCTGTTTCCCTGCGAGTTGCTGAGAGAAAGGTGGAGGGCTTTTTCTAGTGTTGATATCAGCAAGCTGTCGTACTCTTCTAATTTAATATGTTGAAAGATGCGAACATCTTAGAAAGTAGGTCAGCCTGTGGAGGGACAAGCATCTTGTGATGATGTAAAGTGCATCATGGGCATCGATGTCTTCAATCTTCTCGTTCATTCTCTTCAGGTCAGTGATCTTCTTACCAAGGGCCTCGTCGGTGGCATTCCTTCCAAGAGGAGCACCTAGGAGTGTGCTGTCCTCAGGGTTGGTTGTATGAATGTCAAGGCAAAACAACCTTTATTTGCTCTATGCTCTATTATGTGCTGGTTGGGTGGAGGTTATTTCGCATATATATATATTATATATATATATATATATATATATATATATATATATATATATATATATATATATATTGATGATTTCTGTGTTGTTTGTTAAGATTTCTCTGGTTAGATGGTTTGGTTGTGGGAGAGGAGATCGATATGTTCCTTAAGAGCACCTGTTGCTTATGCATGTTAACGCCCTGGAAAGAGATGTTGTGTCTTGCCTATATATGAGTTTCTTTGGGGCTTATCCAGTCCCCAAGAGGACATTGGAAGGCATAGACGACGTTTGTCTCTTTCCAAAGCGTTCTGCTTTGTGTCTGGAGAGTTTCTCATGGGTAGGTTGGCAGTTTTTTTGGTTTTATTGGAAATCGTTAGTTGTATCTTCAGTTTTTGGTCTGTAGGGATAACATTTCTATTAACAATTACTTTCAGGACCCTTTCCTCCGTTTTATGAGCTGTGGAGAAGAAGTTCCTGTAAAAATAGTCTAATAGGGGTATAGGTGTTGTATTAGTTGCTCTTCAGATGGTTGCATGGCGTTTTACTTTCCTTCTTATGATGTCTTCAATGATTCCATTGGAGAAGCCGTTGTTGTTGACTAGGACCTGCCTTACCCTACAGAGTTCTTCGTCGTCTTGCTTCCATTCTGAGCTGTGGCTGAGAGCACGGTCGACATAAGCGTTAACAACACTCCTCTTGTACCCTATCTGGGCAGTCACTGTTGGCATTTAGGCACAATCCTATATTTGTTTCCTTAGTGTAGACTGCAGTGTGGAAAACCTCCGCTCCTTTCCATGACTGTTACATCTAGAAAGGGCAGCTTCCCATCCTTCTCCATCTCGTAAGTGAAACATAACACAGAATTCTGCTCAAACGCCTCTTTCAGCTCCTGCAGATGTCTGACATCAGGTACCTGTGTAAAAATGTCGTCAACATACCTGCAGTATATGGCCGGAATCAAGTTCAAGTCGACTAAGACTAAGACTCAAGACCCCGCTCCAATATATATATATATATATAATATATAATATATATTATATAATTATATATATATATATATAGATATATGTATATATATATATTATATATATATATTATATATATATTTATATATATACATTTATATATATATATATATATATATATATATATATATATATTGTATATATATATATATTCGTGAAATGACAGGTTATTCAAATTGATAAGTAAAAAAAAATCCATCAGAGCGTGAGGGGGGGAAAAAGGAACAGTATTCCTTCAATATTGTTGACGATGAGTTGTTAAAACTCACTATTGTTATGAGTTGTGTAGGTGAGGGGCAACACGAGAGGAATTACCTGAGACGGGTGGGGAGAGGTGGGAGAAGCTTTATAAGCATAGCTTAAACTAATTTCTGTAGTTAATATCAAATATAAGCACCTTAGATTTTCAAATATGCCTTAGGCTACATTTTTCATGCACAACATTGGACGGTCCGGAGGCGTCCGGTAAGTCTGCATATATAGTACGGCATTTGCCGGTGTAAACGGCCAACTATCTTACAACGATATTCTGCGGAAGACACAATTTGAGTATGTTTCATCATACATTTATTGAGAGTGAATCTCTAGAACTTTTGCAGGGAAACACGTGATTTTGTGACTGTGAACTGAAAATTGGTTAATATACATAATATATACGGCACCCATAAAAGCCTACCGAGCTCCCGGTACCACTTGTATACGCTATACGTATACACTTGTATGTATATACAGCCCATCCTTCTAAAGTGAAATTACTCATAGTAACTATGTGGTCTCTGAAGTACTGAATTTGGACAAACCGGAAAAGTTTTTAATAATTTTTGTTGGTAATAAAACCTAACCAACCTAACCATCCTAGGCCTAATGCACACCATCTGAGGCCTAATATAGTACATGTATGTGCTATTACTAGGCCTAGGAATAATTAGGTTTAGCATTATTTTCCGGAGACTATAATAGGTCCAAAAAAGTGGCTTACTGGCGCTCTATGGCCACAACGGTCGACCACATGTTATAAAAAAGTACAGTTATAAAAAGTACAATAATTTCAGGAGGGCGGGTGTGTCGACGCGCGTAGGAAAAAAAGGAAGCCGGTCAGCCGAGCGGACAGCACGCTGGACACGTGATCCTGTGGTCCCGGGTTCGATCCCGGGCGCCGGAGAGAAACAATGGGCAGAGTTTCTTTCACCCTATGCCCCTGTTACCTAGCAGTAAATAGGTACCTGGGAGTTAGTCAGCTGTCACGGGCTGCTTCCTGGGGGTGGAGACCTGGTCGAGGACCGGGCCGCGGGGACACTAAAGCCCCGAAATCATCTCAAGATAACCTCAAGATAACATAATCTATTTATTGTAAAGTATTTTCTCCCACTCAAACTGAACCTAAGAAACAAAGAAATCGCGTATGAACAGTTTGTAAAACCAACCAATCCTATGTTGCCACAGCAATCCACCAATCAGGATTTCTAATCAGTAAATCAATATCCACAAAGTCATTGAAAACAGATTTAAACTCAAAGGGATCACTGATATAGAGCTGACTTTACACACACTGATAGTTTGGGTAATCTCCTAATTGGCGACAATTAGGTGTTTGGCTCGTTAATTCCGAAGGAAATGGAACAGCACTTGTACCAAGGAAACCCATCCGGTGATGAGTGGTTCCAGGAACTTGTGGAGCTTCAACGATTAAGGGGAATACATCAAGCATTTTCGTATCCCCCCCCTTTAGGAAACCTGTACATTTCTCCTCAAACATGGCGGTTGAATTTTGCGAGCTTGGAAACTGTGCATGGTCGTTCTCGTCCCAAGGTTATTATTATTCTAGACAACCGATAGCACCTGGTCGACGACCGGGCCGCGGGGACGCTAAGCCCCGGAAGCACCTCAAGGCTAGGTAACCTTGTAAACCACTTCGGAGCTAATAAACGCCACACAATTTAAATTCAGAAGCTGTTATCGTTGACAAGTATGACATACCGTTCATGATAACACGCTACTTCAGACTGAAGCATCACACTGAGCCTCCAGGCGGCACACAACAAACTCTTAGCTTTAAGGATCTCACTGACTAAGCCAGCAACACTTACAGCCCCGCTCCTGTGCCAGGTAAGTCCACTACGGGCTCACCTTAGCCCGTGCTACTTTGGAACTTTTTGTTCCCAGTAGCTGAATCTTAAACAAGAACATCAACAACAACAACAACATCACTGGCTAAGATCATTCCCAGTAGTTAGGCTCGTGATGTGTCCGCCCTGTCGTTCCAAGCTACGCCTTCGAGGCTTCTACTGTCTTGAACAAATCCACAAGGGCCGTGACGAGGATTCGAACCTACGTCCTAGAACTTACGTCATTTGATGCCTCACGCTATTGTGAATTCTACTGTCTTCATCGTGAGGGGCCACCTCACACTACTCTCCTTCCCGTTGTTATTGTTGTTATAGATTCAGCTACTCGGAACAAGTTGCAAGTAGCACGGGCTATGGTGAGCCCGTAACTTATCTGCCACAAGAGCGGGGCAGTAGCACGAGCTATGGTGAGCCCGTAGTGGACTTACCTGGCACAGGAGCGGGGCAAGTAGCACGAGCTATGGTGAGCCCGTAGTGGACTTACCTGGCACAGGAGCGGGGCAAGTAGCACGAGCTATGGTGAGCCCGTAGTGGACTTACCTGGCACAGGAGCGGGGCAAGTAGCACGAGCTATGGTGAGCCCGTAGTGGACTTACCTGGCACAGGAGCGGGGCAAGTAGCACGAGCTATGGTGAGCCCGTAGTGGACTTACCTGGCACAGGAGCGGGGCAAGTAGCACGAGCTATGGTGAGCCCGTAGTGGACTTACCTGGCACAAAAGCGGTGCTGTGTGTCTACAGTCTGTTTGTTGTTGTTGTTGTTTCAGATTTAGCTACCCAGAGCGAAGTGTCCATGTAGCACGGGCTATGGTGAGCCCGTAAATACAGTCTGTATTAATGCGTGATTTTGTATCTTTGCAGGTGAGGCGGTTGTTGTGAGGCGGCCCAGACACACCACCCAGGTGCGTGTCCCAGGAGGTGAGTGTGGCAGCAAGGGTCCTGGTGTGTTACCGCAACACTGCCTGCCCCTCTCCCCCCCCCCTCAACTCTTAGGGTGAGCAGCACCTGATTAGGGTGAGCAGCACCTGATAGTGAAGGTGTTAGGGTGAGCAGCACCTGATAGTGAAGGTGTTAGGGTGAGCAGCACCTGATAGTGAAGGTGTTAGGGTGAGCAGCACCTGATAGTGAAGGTGTTAGGGTGAGCAGCACATGATAGTGAAGGTGTTAGGGTGAGCAGCACCTGATAGTGAAGGTGTTAGGGTGAGCAGCACATGATAGTGAAGGTGTTAGGGTGAGCAGCACATGATAGTGAAGGTGTTAGGGTGAGCAGCACATGATAGTGAAGGTGTTAGGGTGAGCAGCACCTGATAGTGAAGGTGTTAGGGTGAGCAGCACATGATAGTGAAGGTGTTAGGGTGAGCAGCACCTGATAGTGAAGGTGTTAGGGTGAGCAGCACCTGATAGTGAAGGTGTTAGGGTGAGCAGCACATGATAGTGAAGGTGTTAGGGTGAGCAGCACCTGATAGTGAAGGTGTTAGGGTGAGCAGCACCTGATAGTGAAGGTGTTAGGGTGAGCAGCACCTGATAGTGAAGGTGTTAGGGTGAGCAGCACATGATAGTGAAGGTGTTAGGGTGAGCAGCACATGATAGTGAAGGTGTTAGGGTGAGCAGCACCTGATAGTGAAGGTGTTAGGGTGAGCAGCACATGATAGTGAAGGTGTTAGGGTGAGCAGCACCTGATAGTGAAGGTGTTAGGGTGAGCAGCACCTAACATTAAGGGTTGATATGTCGCACAGAGATTGCTAACCTAACTTAAAGAATAGTTTAATAATTGTGCATGGTGAGCAGTTGGTCCCCCTATTGTTACGGACACTACTCAGTTATTTAACAATCAGTCAGTCAGTCAGTCAGTCAGTCAGTCAGTCAGTCAGTCAGTCAGTCAGTCAGTCAGTCCCAGTCTGTAGGGACATGCCATTTTTTTTACACATTGTATATTTTCAATTTGTTATGGGCCGGAGGGTCCCGTCTATTTGGTCACTTGGGGTTTAATATTCATACAGGTACATCCATGTATCAGCAACTACATACACCAATGTATATCTGGAGTGGGTTCTGGGTATACACATACTTGCGTATTATCGGTGTATAAGTACAACACTATACACCGTCGTTCAGCCGATATCAATAAACTTTTATATTGGGCAAAAGAATATTAGATGTGTGACAATGAGGATACTTGATAATAATCAGATAATAATTCTTGATAATAAAAATAATGATAATTCCAGATACTTATTGTGTTAAAATGTGGAACGTTCACGAGCACCTGCAGGGTTCAAGACAGAGTTCAATACAGGGTTCAAGACAGGGGTTCAAGACAGAGTTCAAGACGGTTCAAGACAGTTCAAGACGGTTCAAGACAGAGTTCAAGACGGTTGAAGACAGAGTTCAAGACGATTCAAGACAGTTCAAGACGGTTCAAGACAGAGCTGAAGACGGTTCAAGACAAAGTTCAAGACGGTTCAAGACAGTTCAAGGCGGTTCAAGACAGAGTTCAAGACGTTGAAGACAGTGTTCAAAACGGTTCAAGACAGAGTTCAAGACAGAGTTCAAAACGGTTCAAGACAGACTTCAAAATGGTTCAAGACAGAGTTCAAGACAGGGGACCAATACAACCCACATCTCCTCGTAGGAGGAAAAACGACATGTAAAGGATCTGGGAACAATGATGTCGAACGACTGAATGTTTAGAGAGCCTAACAAATCAAACATAGCGACAGTCAAGAAAATGATCGGGTGGATTAGGAGAACCTTCACATCCATGGATTCCACCACAACGCTTATTATTATTATTATTAACATCTTTATTGACAAAATTAATTACAATTTTGCCTAATCTGAGGATTTTGATAAAGTCTTATTAAAGTGAGGATAATGGTGGTATTCACTGTCACGCAGGACAGAGGGTCATACACAAGACAATAGGTCTAAACTGTAGGCTGAAGCACATATATATCATGGTTACAATCAATGTTTTAATGTATGGATATGTCCGCTCTTACTTACACTGGGGGCTGTCCCACCTTGAGTGCTGCTCGATGCTCACTTCCTCTTTCAGAGCAGGAGAGACTGTTGAAATAAGAGAGAGCGCAGAGCACATATACGGTATACATAATCAACATCATCCACTATCGACTTTATAATGGTCCAGGACGGACCGAAAAGTCGTCGTCTCAAGGTCTTGCAGGATATGGCAGACCTTGTGGGCCTGGGCGGCCGCTCCAAGTAACGACAGCCTGTTAGATCAAGTTTCCACAAGACAGGCCAGGCGCCTCGGGACGGTCTTGGGGGAGTAGACCAACTCACACAGCCCACTTAAGGTATACATCAACATTGATGTTACACAAACGACATTCCAGTGTACCGACACTCACAAGTGTGTGTGTGTGTGTGTGTGTGTGTGTGTGTGTGTGTGTGTGTGTGTGTGTGTGTGTGTGTGTGTGTGTGTGTGTGTGTGTGTGTGTGTGTTCCGAGTTACAGCTGTATTTTGGAGGTTACGGAGCAGCGGGCGGCTCCTTACCGGAGGCTCTTGAGGATAATAACCACCTTACAACCTAACGAGGTCATTATACCCAATCTGGGAAGAAATGTTGCTGTCACTTGCAAAACCACGCAATGTTTAGGTCATTGTTGGCGGCACGGAATGTTTAGGTCACTAACATTGCCATATATATAATGTTTAGGTTCCTCTTGAAGCCATTAAATGATATTGTAACTGGTGTCCAGTAACTTCTTGCAGATATCTTCAGAGATCTCATTTATTCTAGAGATCTGCAACTCTTAAAATATGTATTCCTTTATCTCGCCCCTCATCTACCCCTCACCCACCTCTCCCCCTCATCTACCCCCCACTCAGCACCTCACCCCCTCATCTACCCCCACCCCCTCATCTACCCCCTCACCCACCCTCATCTACCCCCTCACCCAGCACCTCATCTACCCCCTCACCCAGCACCTCACTCCCTCATCTTCCTGTGGCCACATTTCAAGACAGCTGGGCCGGAGGGTCCCGTCTATTTGGTCACTTGGGTTTTATGTCTCAGTATTTCCATAATGATTTTGCGTCCGAGGGCTGCTGTTAGGAGGTGTCTGCAGTGGGTTGGAGGTCGTCTGACAGTGGAGAGGTTTGGAGGTCGTCTGACAGTGGAGAGGTTTGGAGGTCGTCTGACAGTGGAGAGGTTTGGAGGTCGTCTGACAGTGGAGAGGTTTGGAGGTCGTCTGACAGTGGAGAGGTTTGGAGGTCGTCTGACAGTGGAGAGGTTTGGAGGTCGTCTGACAGTGGAGAGGTTTGGAGGTCGTCTGACAGTGGAGAGGTTTGGAGGTCGTCTGACAGTGGAGAGGTTGGAGGTCGTCTGACAGTGGAGAGGTTTGGAGGTCGTCTGACAGTGGAGAGGTTTGGAGGTCGTCTGACAGTGGAGAGGTTTGGAGGTCGTCTGACAGTGGAGAGGTTTGGAGGTCGTCTGACAGTGGAGAGGTTTGGAGGTCGTCTGACGTGGAGGTTAGAAGTCGCTGACGTAGAGAGGTTTGGAGGGCTCAGTGAGAGGTTGGAGGTCTTGACAGTATTGCTCGGTACTCACTTCCCTTTCAGAGCGGGAGAGATCTGTGAATTAGAAGGCGTACACAGTACATATACGTCATACATAGAAACTATAAAACATCTAAATTATTGACGTCTCAAAGCTCTCAAAATGTACTCTCTGGAACGGGGACGAGAAAGGTATCAAATAATATACATGGAAGATACTGGAGGGCCAGGTCACAAATTTCACATAGAATTACAACATACTGGACCGAAAGATACGGAAGAAAATGTAGAATAGAACCAGTGAGGATTACAGGTGTCATAGAACAATCAGTGAGCATAATTGTCTGACATCAGAGGTCACAGCTGTTCAATACCTTCCCAGCAAGCATTAGAAATATTGCCGGAACAAAGGTGGATGTTTTCAAGAAGGATTTAGATAAGTTCTTGCAAGAAGTGCCGGACCAACCAAGGTAGTGGATATGTGGGCCTGCTGGCCGTCCAAGCAACAGGCTGTTGAACCAAGTTATCACAAGTCGAGCCTGGCCTCTGGCCGGGCTCTGGGAGTAGAAAAACTCTTGGAACCCTCTCCAGGTATACTCCAGGTTCTTTGGCTGTGTTGCACAGACCCCCCCTCCCCCCCCCCTCTGCCTGCTGTGGGGCAGCCCCTATACCAAAACAAAAAACCCTAAGTTCTTAAGAACGTAAGATCTAAGAACAGTAAGTTACAAAGAACGCAAATT
>WNGS01146100.1:19828-51324 GCA_020271785.1 Procambarus virginalis | reverse complement strand
TTGACACTCTGGCACTACATGACTCTCTGGCACTACATGACTCTCTGGCACTACATGACTCTCTGACACTACATGACTCTCTGGCACTACATGACTCTCTGGCACTACATGACTCTCTGGCACTACATGACTCTCTGGCACTACATGACTCTCTGGCACTCCATGACTCTCTGGCACTACATGACTCTCTGGCACTCCATGACTCTCTGGCACTACATGACTCTCTGGCACTACATGACTCTCTGGCACTCCATGACTGTCTGGCACTCCATGACTGTCTGGCACTACATGACTGTCTGGCACTACATGACTCTGGCACTACATGACTCTCTGGCACTCCATGACTCTCTGGCACTCCATGACTGTCTGGCACTACATGACTCTGGCACTCCATGACTGTCTGGCACTCCATGACTGTCTGGCACTCATGACTGTCTGGCACTACATGACTCTCTGGCACTCCATGACTGTCTGGCACTACATGACTGTCTGGCACTCATGACTGTCTGGCACTCCATGACTGTCTGGCACTCCATGACTGTCTGGCACTACATGACTGTCTGGCACTCCATGACTCTCTGGCACTACATGACTGTCTGGCACTCCATGACTGTCTGGCACTACATGACTCTCTGCACTCATGACTCTCTGGCACTCCATGACTGTCTGGCACTCATGACTCTCTGGCACTACATGACTGTCTGGCACTCCATGACTCTCTGGCACTCCATGACTGTCTGGCACTACTTGACTGGCACTCCATGACTGTCTGGCACTACATGACTGTCTGGCACTCCATGACTGTCTGGCACTACATGACTGTCTGGCACTCCATGACTCTCTGGCACTCCATGACTGTCTGGCACTCCATGACTCTCTGGCACTCCATGACTCTGGCACTCCATGACTGTCTGGCACTACATGACTGTCTGGCACTCCATGACTGTCTGGCACTCCATGACTGTCTGGCACTACATGACTCTGGCACTACATGACTCTCTGGCACTACATGACTGTCTGGCACTACATGACTCTCTGGCACTACATGACTCTCTGGCACTACATGACTCTGGCACTACATGACTGTCTGGCACTACATGACTGTCTGGCACTACATGACTCTCTGGCACTCCATGACTCTGGCACTACATGACTCTGGCACTACATGACTGTCTGGCACTACATGACTGTCTGGCACTACATGACTGTCTGGCACTACATGACTCTGGCACTACATGACTGTCTGGCACTACATGACTGTCTGGCACTACATGACTGTCTGGCACTACATGACTGTCTGGCACTACATGACTGTCTGGCACTACATGACTCTCTGGCACTACATGACTCTGGCACTACATGACTCTCTGGCACTACATGACTCTCTGGCACTACATGACTCTGGCACTACATGACTCTCTGGCACTACATGACTCTCTGGCACTACATGACTCTGGCACTACATGACTGTCTGGCACTACATGACTGTCTGGCACTACATGACTCTCTGGCACTACATGACTGTCTGGCACTCCATGACTGTCTGGCACTCCATGACTCTCTGGCACTCCATGACTGTCTGGCACTCCATGACTGTCTGGCACTACATGACTCTGGCACTCCATGACTGTCTGGCACTCCATGACTGCCTGGCACTACATGACTGTCTGGCACTCCATGACTGTCTGGCACTCCATGACTGTCTGGCACTACATGACTGTCTGGCACTCATGACTGTCTGGCACTCCATGACTGTCTGGCACTCCATGACTGTCTGGCACTACATGACTGTCTGGCACTACATGACTGTCTGGCACTACATGACTGTCTGGCACTACATGACTGTCTGGCACTCCATGACTGTCTGGCACTACATGACTGTCTGGCACTACATGACTCTCTGGCACTACATGACTCTGGCACTACATGACTCTCTGGCACTACATGACTGTCTGGCACTACATGACTCTCTGGCACTACATGACTCTCTGGCACTACATGACTGTCTGGCACTACATGACTCTGGCACTCCATGACTCTGGCACTACATGACTCTCTGGCACTACATGACTCTCTGGCACTACATGACTCTCTGGCACTACATGACTGTCTGGCACTACATGACTCTGGCACTCCATGACTCTGGCACTACATGACTGTCTGGCACTACATGACTGTCTGGCACTACATGACTGTCTGGCACTACATGACTCTGGCACTCCATGACTCTCTGGCACTACATGACTCTCTGGCACTACATGACTGTCTGGCACTACATGACTGTCTGGCACTCCATGACTCTCTGGCACTACATGACTCTCTGGCACTACATGACTCTGGCACTACATGACTGTCTGGCACTACATGACTCTGGCACTCCATGACTCTGGCACTACATGACTGTCTGGCACTACATGACTGTCTGGCACTACATGACTCTCTGGCACTACATGACTGTCTGGCACTACATGACTCTCTGGCACTACATGACTCTCTGGCACTACATGACTGTCTGGCACTACATGACTCTGGCACTACATGACTCTCTGGCACTCCATGACTCTCTGGCACTACATGACTCTGGCACTACATGACTCTGGCACTACATGACTCTCTGGCACTACATGACTCTGGCACTACATGACTCTCTGGCACTACATGACTCTCTGGCACTACATGACTCTGGCACTACATGACTCTCTGGCACTACATGACTGTCTGGCACTACATGACTCTGGCACTACATGACTCTCTGGCACTCCATGACTCTCTGGCACTACATGACTCTCTGGCACTACATGACTCTCTGGCACTACATGACTGTCTGGCACTACATGACTCTCTGGCACTACATGACTCTCTGGCACTACATGACTCTGGCACTACATGACTCTCTGGCACTACATGACTCTCTGGCACTACATGACTGTCTGGCACTCCATGACTCTCTGGCACTCCATGACTGTCTGGCACTCCATGACTGTCTGGCACTCCATGACTGTCTGGCACTCCATGACTGTCTGGCACTACATGACTCTCTGGCACTCCATGACTGTCTGGCACTCCATGACTGTCTGGCACTACATGACTCTCTGGCACTCCATGACTGTCTGGCACTCCATGACTTCTGGCACTCCATGACTGTCTGGCACTACATGACTGGCACTCCATGACTCTCTGGCACTCCATGACTGTCTGGCACTCCATGACTCTCTGGCACTACATGACTGTCTGGCACTACATGACTGTCTGGCACTCCATGACTCTCTGGCACTCCATGACTGTCTGGCACTACATGACTGTCTGGCACTACATGACTGTCTGGCACTACATGACTGTCTGGCACTACATGACTCCTGGCACTACATGACTGTCTGGCACTACATGACTCTCTGGCACTCCATGACTGTCTGGCACTCCATGACTTCTGGCACTCCATGACTGTCTGGCACTACATGACTCTCTGGCACTCCATGACTGTCTGGCACTCCATGACTGTCTGGCACTACATGACTCTCTGGCACTCCATGACTGTCTGGCACTCCATGACTTCTGGCACTCTATGACTGTCTGGCACTACATGACTGGCACTCCATGACTCTCTGGCACTCCATGACTGTCTGGCACTCCATGACTCTCTGGCACTACATGACTGTCTGGCACTCATGACTGTCTGGCACTCCATGACTCTCTGCACTCCATGACTGTCTGGCACTACATGACTGTCTGGCACTACATGACTCTCTGGCACTCCATGACTGTCTGGCACTCCATGACTGTCTGGCACTCCATGACTGTCTGGCACTCCATGACTTCTGGCACTCTATGACTGTCTGGCACTACATGACTCTGGCACTCCATGACTCTCTGGCACTCCATGACTGTCTGGCACTNATCCAGACTCTCTGGCACTACATGACTCTCTGGCACTCCATGACTCTCTGGCACTACATGATTCTCTGGCACTACATGACTCTCTGGCACTCCATGACTGTCTGGCACTCCATGACTGTCTGACACTACTTGACTCTGGCACTCCATGACTGCCTGGCACTCCTTGACTGTCTGGCACTACATGACTCTCTGGCACTCCATGACTGTCTGGCCCTCCATGACTGTCTGGCACTCGATGACTATGGCACTAAATGAATCTCTGGCACTCCATGGCTGTCTGGCACTCCATGACTCTCTGACACTCCATGACTGTCTGGAACTACTTGACTGTCTGGCAATACATGACTCTCTGGCACTCCATGACTGTCTGGCACTACATGACTGTCTGGCACTACATGACTCTCTGGCACTCCATGACTGTCTGGCACTCCATGACTGTCTGGCACTCCATGACTGTCTGATACTACTTGACTCTTAGGCACTATAGACTGTCTGGCACTCCTTGACTGTCTGGCACTACATGACTCTGTGGCACTCCATGACTGTCTGGCACTCCATGACTGTCTGGCACTCCATGACTGTCTGGCACTACATGACTCTGTGGCACTCCATAGCTGCCTGGCACTCCATTACTGTCTGGCACTCCATGACTCTCTGGCACAACATGACTGTCTGGCACTCCATGACTGTCTGGCACTCCATTACTCTCTGGCACTACATGACTCTCTGGCACTCATGACTGTCTGGCACTCCATGACTGTCTGGCACTCCATGACTCTCTGGCACTTCATTACTCTCTGGCACTACATGACTCTCTGGTACTCCAGACTCTCTGGCACTCTATGACTGTCTGGCACTCCATGACTCTCTGGCACTCCATGACTGTCTGGCACTCCATGAACTTCTGGCACTCTATGACTGTCTGGCACTACATGACTGTCTGGTACTCCATGACTGTCTAGCACTACATGACTGTCTGGTACTCCATGACTGTCTGGCACTACATGACTGTCTGGCACTCCATGACTGTCTGGCACTACATGACTGTCTGGCACTCCATGACTCTCTGCCACTCCATGACTCTCTGGCACTCCATGACTATGGCACTCCATGACTATGGCACTCCATGACTCTGGCACTCCGTGACTCTCTGGCACTCCATGACTATGGCACTCCATGACTCTCTGGCACTCCATGACTATGGCACTCCATGACTCTTGGCACTACATGACTCTCTGGCACTCCATGACTCTCTGGCACTCCATGACTCTCTGGCACTCCATGACTCTCTGACACTCCATGACACTGGAACTCCATGACTCTCTGGCACTCCATGACTCTCTGGCACTCCATGACTCTGGCACTCCATGACTCTATGGCACTACATGACTCTCTGGCAATCCATGACTCTGGCACTACTTGACTCTCTGCACTCCATGACTCTCTGGCACTACATGACTGTCTGGCACTACAGACTCTCTGGCACTCCATGACTCTCTGGCACACTATGACTGTCTGGCACTCCATGACTGTCTGGCACTCCATGACTGTCTGGCACTCCATGACTGTCTGGCACTACGTGACTCTATGGCACTCCATGACTCTCTGGCACTAATTGACTCATTGGCACTCCATGACTCTCTGGCACAATATGACTGTCTGGCACTCCATGACGTCTGGCACTCCATGACTCTGGCACTCCATGACTCTCTGGCACTCCATGACTGTCTGGAACTCCATGACTGTCTGGCACTCCATGACTGTCTGGCACTCCATGACTGTCTGGCACTCCATGACTGTCTGATACTACTTGATTCTCTGGCACTCCATGACTGTCTGGCACTCCATGACTGTTGGCACTACATGACTGAACTACATGAATGGCACTACATGACTCTGGCACTCCATGACTCTCTGGCAGTACATGACTCTCTGGCACTACATGACTCTCTGGCACTTCATGATTCTCTGGCACTCTATGACTCTCTGGCACTACATGATTCTCTGGCACTACATGACTCTCAGGCACTCCATGACTCTGGCACTACATGACTCTCTGGCACTACATGATTCTCTGGCACTAATGACTCTCTGGCACTACTTGACTCTCTGGCACTACATGACACTGGCACTACTTGACACTCTGGCACTACATGACTCTCTGCACTACATGACTCTCTGGCACTACATGACTCTGACACTACATGACTCTCTGGCACTATATGACTGTCTGGCACTCCATGACTGTCTGGCACTCCATGACTCTCTGGCACTCCATGACTCTCTGGCACTACATGACTCTCTGGCACTACATGACTCTCTGGCACTACATGACTCTCTGGCACTACATGAATCTCTGGCACTCCATGACTGTCTGGTACTCCATGACTGTCTGGCACTCCATGACTCTCTGGACTACATGACTGTCTGTACTTCATGACTGTCTGGCACTCCATGACTCTCTGGCACTACATGACTGTCTGGTACTTCATGACTGTCTGGCACTCCATGACTCTCTGGAACTACTTGACTGTCTGGCACTCCATGACTGTCGGGCACTACATGACTGTCTGGCACTACATGACTCTCTGGCACTCCATGACTGTCTGGCACTACATGACTGTCTGGCACTACATGACTGTCTGGCACTCCATGACTCACTGGCACTACATGACACGGCACTCCATGACTCTCTGGCACTCCATGACTGTTTGGCACTACATACTGACTACTGACTGGCACTACATGACTCTGGCACTACATGACTCTCTGGCACTGTATGACTCTCTGGCACTCCGTGACTCTCTGGCACTCCATGACTCTCTGGCAGTACATGACTCTCTGGCACTACATGACTCTCTGGCACTTCATGATTCTCTGGCACTACATGACTCTCTGGCACTGATCTCTGTCTCTGGCACTACATGGACTCTCAGGCACTCCATGACTCTCTGGCACTACATGACTCTCTGGCACTACATGATTCTCTGGCACTACATGACTCTCTGGCACTCCATGACTCTCTGGCACTACATGGCTTCTGGCACTACATGACTCTCTGGCACTCCATGACTCTCTGGCACTACATGACTCTGGCACTACATGACTCTGGCACTCCATGACTCTCTGGCACTACATGTCTCTCTGGCACTACATGACTCTCTGGCACTACATGACTCTCTGGCACTACATGACTCTCTGGCACTACATGACTCTCTGGCACTCCATGACTCTCTGGCACTACATGACTCTCTGGCACTACATAATTCTCTGGCACTCCATGACTCTCTGGCACTACATGACTGTCTGGCACTACATGACTCTCTGGCACTACATGACTCTCTGGCACTCCATGACTCTTTGGCACTACATGTCTCTCTGACACTACTTGACTCTCTGGCACTACATGACACTGGCACTACTTGACACTCTGGCACTACATGACTCTCTGGCACTACATGACTCTCTGGCACTCCATGACTCTCTGGCACTCCATGACTGTCTGGCACTATATGACTCTGGCACTCCCTGACTCTCTGGCACTCCATGACACTCTGGCACTATATGACTCTGGCGCTACATGGCTCTCTGGCACTACATGACTCTCTGGCACTATGACTCTCTGGCACTACATGACTCTCTGGCACTACATGAATCTCTGGCACTCCATAGCTGTCTGGCACTCCATGACACTGGCACTCCATGACTGTCTGGCTCTACATGACTGTCTGGCTCTACATGAATCTCTGGCACTCCATGACTCTCTGGCACTACATGACTCTCTGACACTACATGACTCTCTGGCACTACATGACTCTCTGGCACTCCATGACTGTCTGGCACTACATGACTCTCTGACACTACATGACTCTCTGGCACTACATGACACTCTGGCACTACTTAACACTCTGGCACTGCATGACTCTCTGGCACTACATAACTCTCAGACACTCCATGACTCTCTGGCACTCCATGACTCTCTGGCACTCCATGACTCTCTGGCACTCCATGACTCTCTGGCACTCCATGACTCTCTGGCTCTATATGACTGTCTGGCACTCCATGACTCTCTGGCACTCCATGACTCTGCCACTACATGACTCTCTGGCACTACATGACTCTCTGGCACTCCATGACTGTCTGGCACTCCATGACTCTCTGGCACTACATGACTCTCTGGCACTCCATGACTCTCTGGCACTACATGATTCTCTGGCACTACATGACTCTCTGGCACTCCATGACTGTCTGGCACTCCATGACTGTCTGACACTACTTGACTCTGGCACTCCATGACTGCCTGGCACTCCTTGACTGTCTGGCACTACATGACTCTCTGGCACTCCATGACTGTCTGGCCCTCCATGACTGTCTGGCACTCGATGACTATGGCACTAATGAATCTCTGGCACTCCATGGCTGTCTGGCACTCCATGACTCTCTGACACTCCATGACTGTCTGGAACTACTTGACTGTCTGGCACTACATGACTCTCTGGCACTCCATGACTGTCTGGCACTACATGACTGTCTGGCACTACATGACTCTCTGGCACTCCATGACTGTCTGGCACTCCATGACTGTCTGGCACTCCATGACTGTCTGATACTACTTGACTCTTAGGCACTATATGACTGTCTGGCACTCCTTGACTGTCTGGCACTACATGACTCTGTGGCACTCCATGACTGTCTGGCACTCCATGACTGTCTGGCACTCCATGACTGTCTGGCACTACATGACTCTGTGGCACTCCATAGCTGCCTGGCACTCCATTACTGTCTGGCACTCCATGACTCTCTGGCACAACATGACTGTCTGGCACTCCATGACTGTCTGGCACTCCATTACTCTCTGGCACTACATGACTCTCTGGCACTCCATGACTGTCTGGCACTCCATGACTGTCTGGCACTCCATGACTCTCTGGCACTTCATTACTCTCTGGCACTACATGACTCTCTGGTACTCCATGACTCTCTGGCACTCTATGACTGTCTGGCACTCCATGACTCTCTGGCACTCCATGACTGTCTGGCACTCCATGAACTTCTGGCACTCTATGACTGTCTGGCACTACATGACTGTCTGGTACTCCATGACTGTCTAGCACTACATGACTGTCTGGTACTCCATGACTGTCTGGCACTACATGACTGTCTGGCACTCCATGACTGTCTGGCACTACATGACTGTCTGGCACTCCATGACTCTCTGCCACTCCATGACTCTCTGGCACTCCATGACTATGGCACTCCATGACTATGGCACTCCATGACTCTGGCACTCCGTGACTCTCTGGCACTCCATGACTATGGCACTCCATGACTCTCTGGCACTCCATGACTATGGCACTCCATGACTCTCTGGCACTACATGACTCTCTGGCACTCCATGACTCTCTGGCACTCCATGACTCTCTGGCACTCCATGACTCTCTGGCACTCCATGACTCTGGCACTCCATGACTCTCTGGCACTCCATGACTCTCTGGCACTCCATGACTCTCTGGCACTCCATGACTCTATGGCACTACATGACTCTCTGGCACTCCATGACTCTGGCACTACATGACTCTCTGGCACTCCATGACTCTCTGGCACTACATGACTGTCTGGCACTACATGACTCTCTGGCACTCCATGACTCTCTGGCACACTATGACTGTCTGGCACTCCATGACTGTCTGGCACTCCATGACTGTCTGGCACTCCATGACTGTCTGGCACTACGTGACTCTCTGGCACTCCATGACTCTCTGGCACTAATGACTCATTGGCACTCCATGACTCTCTGGCACAATATGACTGTCTGGCACTCCATGACTGTCTGGCACTCCATGACTCTCTGGCACTCCATGACTCTCTGGCACTCCATGACTGTCTGGCACTCCATGACTGTCTGGCACTCCATGACTGTCTGGCACTCCATGACTGTCTGGCACTCCATGACTGTCTGATACTACTTGATTCTCTGGCACTCCATGACTGTCTGGCACTCCATGACTGTTTGGCACTACATGACTGACACTACATGAATGGCACTACATGACTCTGGCACTCCATGACTCTCTGGCACTACATGACTCTCTGGCACTACATGACTCTCTGGCACTCATGACTCTCTGGCACTACATGACTCTCTGGCACTACATGATTCTCTGGCACTACATGACTCTCTGGCACTCCATGACTCTCTGGCACTACATGACTCTCTGGCACTACATGACTCTCTGGCACTAAATGACTCTCTGGCACTACATGACTCTCTGGCACTACATGACTCTGGCACTACTTGACACTCTGGCACTACATGACTCTCTGGCACTACATGACTCTCTGGCACTACATGACTCTGGCACTACATGACTCTCTGGCACTACATGACTCTCTGGCACTCCATGACTCTCTGGCACTACATGACTCTCTGGCACTCTATGACTCTCTGGCACTACATGATTCTCTGGCACTACATGACTCTCTGGCACTCCATGACTGTCTGGCATTCCTTGACTGTCTGACACTACTTGACTCTGGCACTCCATGCCTGTCTGGCACTCCTTGACAGTCTGGCACTACATGACTCTCTGGCACTCCATGACTCTCTGGCACTACATGACTCTCTGGCACTACATGACTCTCTGGCACTACATGATTCTCTGGCACTACATGACTCTCTGGCACTACATGATTCTCTGGCACTACATGACTCTCAGGCACTCCATGACTCTCTGGCACTACATGACTCTCTGGCACTACATGATTCTCTGGCACTACATGACTCTCTGGCACTCCATGACTCTCTGGCACTACATGATTCTCTGGCACTATATGACTCTCTGGCACTACATGACTCTCTGGCACTACATGACTCTCTGGCACTCCATGACTCTCTGGCACTCCATGACTCTCTGGCACTACATGACTCTCTGGCACTCCATGACTCTCTGGCACTACATGACTCTCTGGCACTACATGACTCTCTGGCACTACATGACTCTCTGGCACTACATGACACTCTGGCACTACATGACTCTCTGGCACTACATGACTCTCTGGCACTCCATGACTCTCTGGCACTACATGACTCTCTGGCACTATATGACTCTCTGGCACTCCATGACTGTCTGGCACTCCATGACTGTCTGGCACTCCATGACTGTCTGGCACTCCATGACTGTCTGGCACTACATGACTCTGGCACTACATGACTCTGGCACTACATGACTCTGGCACTCCATGGCTGTCTGGCACTCAATGACTGTCTGGCACTCCATGACTCTCTGGCACAACATGACTGTCTGGCACTACATGACTGTGTGGCACTCCATGACTGTCTGGCACTAATTGACTCTTTGGCACTCCATGACTATCTGGCACTCCATGACTGTCTGGCACTACATGACTGTCTGGCACTCATGACTGTCTGGCACTCCATGACTCTCTGACACTCCATGACTGTCTGGCACTCCTTGACTGGCACTCCATGACTGTCTGGCACTCCATGACTGTCTGGCACTCCATGACTGTCTGGCACTCCATGACTCTCTGGCACTCCATGACTGTCTGGAACTCCTTGACTGGCACTCCATTACTCTCTGGCACTCCATTACTCTCTGGCACTACATGACTCTCTGGCACTCCATGACTCTCTGGCACTCTATGACGCTCTGTCACTCCATGACTGTCTGGCACTCCATGACTGTCTGGCACTCCATGACTGTCTGGCACTCCATGAACTTCTGGCACTCTATGACTGTCTGGCACTAAATGACTGGCACTCCATGACTCTCTGGCACTCCATGACTGTCTGGCACTTCATGACTCTCTGGCACTCCATGACTGTCTGGCACTCCATGACTGTCTGGCACTTCATGACTCTCTGGCACTCCATGACTGTCTGGCACTACATGACTCTGGCACTCCATGATTTTCTGGCACTCCATGACTGTCTGGCACTTCATGACTCTCTGGCACTCCATGACTGTCTGGCACTCCATGACTGTCTGGTACTCTATGACGCTCTGTCACTCCATGACTGTCTGGCACTCCATGATTGTCTGGCACTACATGACTGTCTGGCACTACATGACTGTCTGGCACTACATGACTCTCTTGCACTCCATGACTGTCTGGCACTCCATGACTTCTGGCACTGTATGACTGTCTGGCACTAAATGACTGGCACTCCATGACTCTCTGGCACTCCATGACTGTCTGGCACTCCATGACTGTCTGGCACTCCATGATTCTCTGGCACTACATGACTCTCAGGCACTCCATGACTCAATGGCACTACATGACTGTCTGGCACTACATGACTCTCTGGCACTACATGACTGTCTGGCACTGCATGACTCTGGCACTCTATGACTATCTGGCACTCCATGACTGTCTGGCACTCCATGACTGTCTGGTACTCCATGACTGTCTTGCACTACATGACTGTCTGGCACTCCATGTGTGTCTGGCACTACATGACTGTCTGGCACTCCATGACTGTCTGGCACTACATGACTCTGGCACTCCATGATTCTCTGGCACTCCATGACTGTCTGGCACTCCATGACTGTCTGGCACTGCATGACTCTGGCACTCTATGACTATCTGGCACTACATGATTGTCTGGCACTCCATGACTCTCTGGCACTCCATGACTGTCTGGCACTCCATGTGTGTCTGGCACTACATGACTGTCTGGCACTCCATGATTCTCTGGCACTCCATGACTGTCTGGTACTCCATGACTGTCTGGCACTACATGACTGTCTGGCACTCCATGACTGTCTGGCACTACATGACTCTCTGTCACTCCATGACTGTCTGGCACTCCATGACTGTCTGGCACTCCATGACTTCTGGCACTCTATGACTGTCTGGCACTACATGACTCTCTGGCACTCCATGACTCTCTGGCACTCCATGACTGTCTGGCACTCCATGACTGTCTGGCACTGCATGACTCTGGCACTCTATGACTATCTGGCACTACATGACTGTCTGGCACTGCATGACTCTGGCACTCTATGACTATCTGGCACTCCATGACTGTCTGGCACTACATGACTCTCTGTCACTCCATGACTGTCTGGCACTCCATGACTCTCTGGCACTCCATTACTCTCTGGCACTACATGACTGTCTGGCACTACATGACTCTCTGTCACTCCATGACTGTCTGGCACTCCATGACTCTCTGGCACTCCATTACTCTCTGGCACTCCATGACTGTCTGGCACTACATGACTCTCTGGCACTCCATGACTGTCTGGCACTCCATGACTCTCTGGCACTCCATTACTCTCTGGCACTACATGACTGTCTGGCACTCCATGACTCTCTGGCACTCCATGACTGTCTGGCACTCCATGACTATCTGGCACTCTATGACGCTCTGGCACTCCATTACTCTCTGGCACTACATGACTGTCTGGCACTACATGACTCTCTGGCACTCCATGACTGTCTGGCACTCCATGACTCTCTGGCACTCCATGACTCTCTGGCACTCCATGACTGTCTGGCACTCCATGACTCTCTGGCACTCCATGACTGTCTGGCACTCCATGACTGTCTGGCACTCCATGACTCTCTGGCAGTACATGACTCTCTGGCACTACATGACTCTCTGGCACTTCATGATTCTCTGGCACTACGTGACTCTCTGGCACTACATGATTCTCTGGCACTACATGATTCTCTGGCACTACATGACTCTCTGGCACTCCATGACTCTCTGGCACTACATGACTCTCTGGCACTCCATGACTTTCTGGCACTACATGACTCTCTGGCACTACTTGACTCTCTGGCACTACATGACTCTGGCACTACATGACTCTCTGGCACTACATGACTCTCTGGCACTCCATGACTCTCTGGCACTCCATGACTCTCTGGCACTCCATGACTGTCTGGCACTATATGACTCTGGCACTCCATGACTCTCTGGCACTCCATGACACTCTGGCACTACATGACTCTGGCACTACATGACTCTCTGGCACTACATGACTCTCTGGCACTCCATGACTGTCTGGCACTCCATGACTCTGGCACTCCATGACTGTCTGGCACTACATGACTGTCTGGCACTACATGACTCTCTGGCACTCCATGACTCTCTGGCACTACATGACTCTCTGGCACTACATGACTCTCTGGCACTACATGACTCTCTGGCACTCCATGACTGTCTGGCACTACATGACTCTCTGGCACTACATGACTCTCTGGCACTACATGACTTCTGGCACTACATGACACTCTGGCACTCCATGACTCTCTGGCACTACATGACTCTCTGGCACTCCATGACTCTCTGGCACTCCATGACTCTCTGGCACTCCATGACTCTCTGGCACTCCATGACTCTCTGGCACTCCATGACTCTCTGGCACTACATGACTGTCTGGCACTCCATGACTCTGGCACTACATGACTCTCTGGCACTACATGACTCTCTGGCACTCCATGACTCTCTGGCACTACATGACTCTCTGGCACTCCATGACTCTCTGGCACTACATGACTGTCTGACACTACATGACTCTGGCACTCCATGACTGTCTGGCACTCCATGACTGTCTGGCACTACATGACTCTCTGGCACTCCATGACTGTCTGGCACTCCATGACTGTCTGGCACTCGATGACTCTGGCACTACATGACTCTCTGGCACTCCATGACTGTCTGGCACTCAATGACTCTCTGGCACAACATGACTGTCTGGCACTCCATGACTGTCTGGCACTCCATGACTGTCTGGCACTAATTGACTCTTTGGCACTCCATGACTGTCTGGCACTCCATGACTGTCTGGCACTCCATGACTCTCTGACACTCCATGACTGTCTGGACTACTTGACTGTCTGGCACTCCATGACTGTCTGGCACTCCATGACTCTCTGACACTCCATGACTGTCTGGACTACTTGACTGTCTGGCACTCCATGACTGTCTGGCACTACATGACTGTCTGGCACTACANATACTAAGAAGAGAACTTCCTTAAATTTTACTGGGAAGAGTTCACATTGATGAGAGGTATCTATTTGGCCTGCAACATTGCATCGTATATGTCAGCTTGATAACTGTTGATGTCGACAGAGCGCGGAGGAGATGGAGGCCCACCAGCAGGTGCTCCTGATGGCCCAGGTGGCCAGCGACCTGATTGGCGAGGCCATGGAGGAGGACGGGTGTGGAGGAGCCTGGCGCTCAAGATACTGGGCATGGAGGTCCGCACGATGATGAAACACCAGTTTGGCCCCTTGGCCATGATGATATGTTCTGGTGGAATGGGGCCCTTTGGTGAGACGGGACTGTTTGGTGGAAAAGGCATGTTTGGTGGAATGGGTAACCAGGATAAATGGGGGTCGAAGGGGCGAACAAATACGTTTATTGGATCGAAGATATTAAATATATTACCTAACCTAGCATCTGTGTTTAATGGGACAGGACTCCCCTTCCAACTATCATCCTTGCTACTGAACAGAACGGGACTCGCTGGAGTATTTGGATCCTGGAATATGCTTCGATCGTCGCTACCTTTAGGCCTGACAGCTGGACAGTGGAATGGAACGGGATTTCCGTTCGGATCCAAATGCTGGCGGTTCAATGGAACGGGATCACCTTTTAATCTGGGATCCTTACGCTGGGGTGGACTCGGCCACTTGCTCTGGAATGGGTCGGGACTCTGGTTCTTAAATGGAACGGGACAAAATGGTACGCTGGGACCTTGGTTGTGGAATGCAACCACACCATTGCCTTTTGGAACGGATCCCTGGTTATGGAACGGAACATCAGTCTGGCACTGTAACAAAACTGCACCAACATCTATATTCCCAAACCTGCAAAATTGGTTTGGAACGCCAAGATTCCGTTTTCTCCATTCTGGACAAGAGTAAGTACCTTCCTTTTTTATGTCACGTAGAGTAAATGGTCGTGTAAGTGTAAATATTGAATACATATGTACATATTGAATACTTGTAATTATATTATAAATATAATACTTCACATATCTTCGATATGTACTTCATGTCACGATATGTACTTCATGTCACATGATTCAACAGAAGAACACGTAATCAATACTAAGCTTTAAAAGGTCACTTTTTCTAAATATGTATTAACCTGGATATGTTTATAAATGAGTAACCATAACAACCTGTGTAATCCGGTAGTTAAAGTTAACGCCCCCCCCCCCATAACCCCGGGACTAGCACGGAAGAGTTTGGTCCTTCGGCCGTCTCCTAAGATCAACTGGCCCAAGTTACTGCCCAGTTCCCAACCCGTGGGTCTAACTAGGAGAGGTGGTGGTGGTGTAGCGAGGCAGGCCAGGGCTGCCCCCGCGTGGGGCCTGACCCCCCCACCAGCGGCCTCCCTCTGACCTCCACAACCCTCACCTGCCGCTGTCTCCTGCTGGGTCTTCTCTCCTCCCACCACGTGTGGCACTCTCTGGCACTCCATGACTCTCTGACTCTATATGACTGTCTGGCACTCCATGACTCTCTGGCACTCCATGACTCTCTGGCACTCCATGACTCTCTGGCACTCCATGACTCTGGCACTATATGACTCTGGCACTACATGACTCTCTGGCACTCCATGACTGTCTGGCACTATATGACTCTCTGGCACTACATGACTGTCTGGCACTCCATGACTCTCTGGCACTCCATGACTCTCTGGCACTCCATGACTGTCTGGCACTACATGACTCTCTGGCACTACATGACTCTCTGGCACTACATGACTCTCTGGCACTATGATTCTGGCACTCCATGACTCTCTGGCACTACATGACTCTCTGGCACTACATGACTCTCTGGCACTACATGACTCTCTGGCACTATATGACTCTCTGGCACTCCATGACTCTCTGGCACTCCATGACTCTCTGGCACTATATGACTCTCTGGCACTCCATGACTCTCTGGCACTATATGACTCTGGCACTACATGACTCTCTGGCACTCCATGACTCTCTGGCACTATACTCTGGCACTACATGACTCTCTGGCACTACATGACTCTCTGGCACTATATGACTCTCTGGCACTACATGACTGTCTGGCACTCCATGACTCTCTGGCACTCCATGACTGTCTGGCACTCATGACTCTCTGGCACTACATGACTCTCTGGCACTACATGACTCTCTGGCACTACATGACTCTGGCACTACATGACTCTCTGGCACTACATGACTCTCTGGCACTACATGACTCTCTGGCACTACATGACTCTCTGGCACTCCATGACTCTCTGGCACTACATGACTCTCTGGCACTACATGACTCTCTGGCACTACATGACTGTCTGGCACTCCATGACTCTCTGGCACTACATGACTCTGGCACTACATGACTCTCTGGCACTACATGACTCTGGCACTACATGACTCTCTGGCACTCCATGACTCTCTGGCACTCCATGACTGTCTGGCACTACATGACTCTCTGGCACTACATGACTCTCTGGCACTACATGACTCTCTGGCACTACATGACTCTCTGGCACTACATGACTCTGGCACTACATGACTCTCTGGCACTACATGACTCTGGCACTACATGACTCTCTGGCACTACATGACTCTCTGGCACTACATGACTCTCTGGCACTACATGACTCTCTGGCACTACATGACTCTCTGGCACTACATGACTCTGGCACTACATGACTCTCTGGCACTACATGACTCTCTGGCACTACATGACTCTCTGGCACTACATGACTCTGGCACTACATGACTCTCTGGCACTACATGACTCTGGCACTACATGACTCTCTGGCACTACATGACTCTCTGGCACTACATGACTCTCTGGCACTACATGACTCTCTGGCACTACATGACTCTCTGGCACTACATGACTCTCTGGCACTACATGACTCTCTGGCACTACATGACTCTCTGGCACTACATGACTCTCTGGCACTACATGACTCTCTGGCACTACATGACTCTCTGGCACTCCATGACTCTCTGGCACTCCATGACTCTCTGGCACTACATGACTCTCTGGCACTAATGACTCTCTGGCACTACATGACTCTCTGGCACTACATGACTCTCTGGCACTACATGACTCTCTGGCACACATGACTGTCTGGCACTCCATGACTCTCTGGCACTCCATGACTCTCTGGCACTCCATGACTCTCTGGCACTACATGACTCTCTGGCACTACATGACTCTCTGGCACTACATGACTGTCTGGCACTACATGACTCTCTGGCACTACATGACTCTTGGCACTCCATGACTCTCTGGCACTACATGACTCTCTGGCACTACATGACTCTCTGGCACTACATGACTCTGGCACTACATGACTCTGGCACTACATGACTCTCTGGCACTCCATGACTCTCTGGCACTACATGACTCTCTGGCACTACATGACTCTCTGGCACTACATGACTCTCTGGCACTACATGACTCTGGCACTACATGACTGTCTGGCACTACATGACTGTCTGGCACTACATGACTCTCTGGCACTCCATGACTCTCTGGCACTACATGACTCTCTGGCACTACATGACTCTCTGGCACTCCATGACTCTCTGGCACTACATGACTCTCTGGCACTACATGACTCTCTGGCACATGACTGTCTGGCACTACATGACTCTCTGGCACTACATGACTCTCTGGCACTCCATGACTCTCTGGCACTACATGACTCTCTGGCACTACATGACTCTCTGGCACTCCATGACTCTCTGGCACTACATGACTCTCTGGCACTACATGACTCTCTGGCACTCCATGACTGTCTGGCACTACATGACTCTCTGGCACTCCATGACTCTCTGGCACTCCATGACTCTCTGGCACTCCATGACTGTCTGGCACTCCATGACTCTCTGGCACTCCATGACTCTCTGGCACTCCATGACTCTCTGGCACTCCATGACTCTCTGGCACTCCATGACTCTCTGGCACTCCATGACTCTCTGGCACTCCATGACTCTCTGGCACTACATGACTGTCTGGCACTACATGACTCTGGCACTACATGACTCTCTGGCACTCCATGACTCTCTGGCACTACATGACTCTGGCACTACATGACTGGCACTACATGACTCTCTGGCACTACATGACTCTCTGGCACTACATGACTCTCTGGCACTACATGACTCTCTGGCACTACATGACACTCTGGCACTACATGACTCTCTGGCACTACATGACTCTCTGGCACTACATGACTCTCTGGCACTACATGACTCTCTGGCACTACATGACTCTCTGGCACTACATGACTGTCTGGCACTACATGACTGTCTGGCACTACATGACTCTGGCACTACATGACTCTGGCACTACATGACTCTCTGGCACTCCATGACTCTCTGGCACTCCATGACTCTCTGGCACTACATGACTCTCTGGCACTACATGACTCTCTGGCACTCCATGACTCTCTGGCACTACATGACTCTCTGGCACTACATGACTCTGGCACTACATGACTGGCACTACATGACTCTCTGGCACTACATGACTCTCTGGCACTACATGACTGGCACTACATGACTCTCTGGCACTACATGACTCTCTGGCACTACATGACTCTCTGGCACTACATGACTCTCTGGCACTACATGACTCTGGCACTACATGACTCTGGCACTACATGACTCTGGCACTCCATGACTCTCTGGCACTACATGACTCTCTGGCACTACATGACTCTCTGGCACTACATGACTCTCTGGCACTACATGACTCTCTGGCACTACATGACTCTCTGGCACTACATGACTCTCTGGCACTACATGACTCTGGCACTACATGACTTCTGGCACTACATGACTCTCTGGCACTACATGACTCTCTGGCACTACATGACTGTCTGGCACTACATGACTCTCTGGCACTACATGACTCTGGCACTACATGACTGTCTGGCACTACATGACTCTGGCACTACATGACTCTCTGGCACTACATGACTCTGGCACTACATGACTCTCTGGCACTACATGACTCTGGCACTACATGACTCTCTGGCACTACATGACTCTCTGGCACTACATGACTCTGGCACTACATGACTCTGGCACTCCATGACTCTCTGGCACTACATGACTCTCTGGCACTACATGACTCTCTGGCACTACATGACTCTCTGGCACTACATGACTCTGGCACTACATGACTCTCTGGCACTACATGACTCTGGCACTACATGACTCTCTGGCACTACATGACTCTCTGGCACTCCATGACTCTCTGGCACTACATGACTCTCTGGCACTCCATGACTCTCTGGCACTACATGACTCTCTGGCACTACATGACTGTCTGGCACTCCATGACTTCTGGCACTCCATGACTGTCTGGCACTCCATGACTGTCTGGCACTACATGACTGTCTGGCACTCCATGACTGTCTGGCACTCCATGACTGTCTGGCACTCCATGACTGTCTGGCACTCCATGACTGTCTGGCACTCCATGACTCTCTGGCACTCCATGACTCTCTGGCACTCCATGACTGTCTGGCACTACATGACTCTCTGGCACTCCATGACTGTCTGGCACTCCATGACTCTCTGGCACTACATGACTGTCTGGCTCTACATGACTGTCTGGCACTACATGACTCTCTGGCACTACATGACTCTCTGGCACTCCATGACTCTCTGGCACTACATGACTCTGGCACTACATGACTGGCACTACATGACTCTCTGGCACTACATGACTCTCTGGCACTACATGACTCTCTGGCACTACATGACTCTCTGGCACTACATGACTGTCTGGCACTACATGACTGTCTGGCACTACATGACTCTCTGGCACTACATGACTCTCTGGCACTACATGACTCTCTGGCACTACATGACTGTCTGGCACTACATGACTGTCTGGCACTACATGACTCTCTGGCACTACATGACTCTCTGGCACTACATGACTGTCTGGCACTCCATGACTCTGGCACTACATGACTCTCTGGCACTCCATGACTCTCTGGCACTACATGACTCTCTGGCACTACATGACTCTCTGGCACTCCATGACTGTCTGGCACTACATGACTCTCTGGCACTACATGACTCTCTGGCACTACATGACTCTCTGGCACTACTTGACACTCTGGCACTACATGACTCTCTGGCACTACATGACTCTCTGGCACTCCATGACTCTCTGGCACTCCATGACTCTCTGGCACTCCATGACTCTCTGGCACTCCATGACTCTCTGGCACTCCATGACTCTCTGGCACTCCATGACTCTCTGGCACTCCATGACTCTCTGGCACTACATGACTGTCTGGCACTCCATGACTCTCTGGCACTCCATGACTGTCTGGCACTACATGACTCTGGCACTACATGACTGGCACTACATGACTCTCTGGCACTACATGACTCTCTGGCACTCCATGACTCTCTGGCACTCCATGACTCTCTGGCACTACATGACTCTCTGGCACTACATGACTCTTTGGCACTCCATGACTCTCTGGCACTACATGACTCTCTGGCACTACATGACTCTGGCACTACATGACTCTGGCACTACATGACTCTCTGGCACTACATGACTCTCTGGCACTCCATGACTCTCTGGCACTACATGACTCTCTGGCACTACTTGACTCTCTGGCACTACATGACACTCTGGCACTACATGACTCTCTGGCACTACATGACTCTCTGGCACTACATGACTCTCTGGCACTACATGACTCTCTGGCACTACATGACTCTCTGGCACTACATGACTCTCTGGCACTACATGACTCTCTGGCACTACATGACTCTGGCACTCCATGACTCTCTGGCACTACATGACTCTCTGGCACTACATGACTCTCTGGCACTACATGACTCTCTGGCACTACATGACTCTCTGGCACTACATGACTCTCTGGCACTACATGACTCTCTGGCACTACATGACTCTCTGGCACTCCATGACTCTCTGGCACTCCATGACTCTCTGGCACTACATGACTCTCTGGCACTACATGACTCTCTGGCACTACATGACTCTCTGGCACTACATGACTCTGGCACTACATGACTCTCTGGCACTACATGACTCTCTGGCACTACATGACTCTCTGGCACTACATGACTCTCTGGCACTACATGACTCTCTGGCACTCATGACTCTCTGGCACTACATGACTCTCTGGCACTCCATGACTCTCTGGCACTAATGACTCTCTGGCACTCCATGACTCTCTGGCACTACATGACTGTCTGGCACTCCATGACTTCTGGCACTACATGACTGTCTGGCACTCCATGACTGGCACTACATGACTCTGGCACTCCATGACTGTCTGGCACTCCATGACTGTCTGGCACTCCATGACTTCTGGCACTCCATGACTGTCTGGCACTCCATGACTGGCACTACATGACTCTGGCACTCCATGACTGTCTGGCACTCCATGACTGTCTGGCACTCCATGACTGTCTGGCACTCCATGACTGTCTGGCACTCCATGACTGTCTGGCACTACATGACTCTCTGGCACTCCATGACTCTCTGGCACTCCATGACTCTCTGGCACTACATGACTGTCTGGCACTACATGACTGTCTGGCACTACATGACTCTCTGGCACTACATGACTCTCTGGCACTACATGACTCTCTGGCACTACATGACTCTCTGGCACTCCATGACTCTCTGGCACTCCATGACTGTCTGGCACTACATGACTCTGGCACTACATGACTCTCTGGCACTCCATGACTCTCTGGCACTACATGACTCTGGCACTACATGACTCTCTGGCACTACATGACTCTCTGGCACTACATGACTCTCTGGCACTACATGACTCTCTGGCACTCCATGACTGTCTGGCACTCCATGACTCTGGCACTCCATGACTGTCTGGCACTACATGACTGTCTGGCACTACATGACTCTCTGGCACTCCATGACTCTCTGGCACTACATGACTCTCTGGCACTACATGACTCTCTGGCACTACATGACTCTCTGGCACTACATGACTCTCTGGCACTACATGACTCTCTGGCACTACATGACTCTCTGGCACTCCATGACTGTCTGGCACTACATGACTCTCTGGCACTACATGACTCTCTGGCACTCCATGACTCTCTGGCACTACATGACTCTCTGGCACTACATGACTCTCTGGCACTCCATGACTGTCTGGCACTACATGACTCTCTGGCACTACATGACTCTCTGGCACTACATGACTCTCTGGCACTACTGACTCTCTGGCACTCCATGACTCTCTGGCACTACATGACTCTCTGGCACTCCATGACTCTCTGGCACTCCATGACTCTCTGGCACTCCATGACGTCTGGCACTACATGACTCTCTGGCACTCCATGACTCTCTGGCACTACATGACTCTCTGGCACTCCATGACTCTCTGGCACTCCATGACTCTCTGGCACTCCATGACTCTCTGGCACTCCATGACTCTCTGGCACTACATGACTGTCTGGCACTACATGACTCTCTGGCACTCCATGACTCTCTGGCACTACATGACTCTGGCACTACATGACTCTGGCACTACATGACTCTCTGGCACTCCATGACTCTCTGGCACTCCATGACTCTCTGGCACTACATGACTCTCTGGCACTACATGACTCTCTGGCACTACATGACTCTCTGGCACTACATGACTCTCTGGCACTACATGACTCTGGCACTACATGACTGGCACTACATGACTCTCTGGCACTACATGACTCTGGCACTACATGACTCTCTGGCACTACATGACTCTCTGGCACTACATGACTCTGGCACTACATGACTCTGGCACTCCATGACTCTCTGGCACTACATGATCTCTGGCACTACATGACTCTCTGGCACTACATGACTCTCTGGCACTACATGACTCTCTGGCACTACATGACTCTGGCACTACATGACTCTGGCACTACATGACTCTCTGGCACTACATGACTCTCTGGCACTACATGACCTCTGGCACTACATGACTCTCTGGCACTACATGACTCTCTGGCACTACATGACTCTCTGGCACTACATGACTCTCTGGCACTACATGACTCTGGCACTACATGACTCTGGCACTCCATGACTCTCTGGCACTACATGACTCTCTGGCACTACATGACTCTCTGGCACTACATGACTCTCTGGCACTACATGACTTCTGGCACTACATGACTTCTGGCACTACATGACTCTGGCACTACATGACTCTCTGGCACTACATGACTCTGGCACTACATGACTCTGGCACTACATGACTCTCTGGCACTACATGACTCTCTGGCACTCATGACTCTGGCACTACATGACTCTCTGGCACTACATGACTCTCTGGCACTCCATGACTCTCTGGCACTACATGACTCTCTGGCACTCCATGACTCTGGCACTACATGACTCTNTGACTCTCTGGCACTCCATGACTGTCTGGCACTCCATGACTGTCTGGCACTCCATGACTGTCTGATACTACTTGACTCTCGGCACTATATGACTGTCTGGCACTCCTTGACTGTCTGGCACTACTCTCATGACTCCTGGGCACTCCATGACTGTCTGGCACTCCATGACTGTCTGGCACTCCATGACTCTCTGGCACTACATGACTCTCTGGCACTCCATGACTCTGGCACTCCATGACTGTCTGGCACTCCATGACTGTCTGATCACTGACTCTCTGGCACTAATGACTGTCTGGCACTCTTGACTGTCTGGCACTACATGACTCTCTGGCACTCCATGACTGTCTGGCACTCCATGACTGTCTGGCACTATGACTCTCTGGCACTCCATGACTCTCTGGCACTACATGACTGTCTGGCACTCCATGACTGTGGGCACTCCATGACTCTTGCACTAATTGACTCTTGGCACTCCATGACTCTCTGGCACTCCATGACTGTCTGGCACTCCATGACTGTCTGGCACTCCATGACTGTCTGGCACTCCATGACTGTCTGGCACTCCATGACTCTCTGGCACTACATGACTCTCTGGCACTCCATGACTGTCTGGCACTCCATGACTGTCTGGCACTCCATGACTCTCTGGCACTACATGACTGTCTGGCACTACATGACTGTCTGGCACTCTGACGTCTGGCACTACATGACTGTCTGGCACTCCATGACTCTCTGGCACTCCATGACTGTCTGGCACTACATGACTGCACTACATGACTGGCACTACATGACTCTGGCACTACATGACTCTCTGGCACTGTATGACTCTCTGGCACTCCATGACTCTCTGGCACTCCTGACTCTCTGGCACTACATGACTCTCTGGCACTACATGACTCTCTGGCACTTCATGACTCTCTGGCACTACATGACTCTCTGGCACTACATGACTCTCTGGCACTACATGACTCTCTGGCACTCCATGACTCTCTGGCACTACATGACTCTCTGGCACTACATGACTCTCTGGCACTCCATGACTCTCTGGCACTCCATGACTCTCTGGCACTACATGACTCCTGGCACTACATGACTCTCTGGCACTCCATGACTCTCTGGCACTACATGTCTCTGGCACTACATGACTCTCTGGCACTCATGACTCTCTGGCACTACATGACTCTCTGGCACTCATGACTCTCTGGCACTACATGACTCTCTGGCACTACATGACTCTCTGGCACTCCATGACTCTCTGGCACTACATGACTCTCTGGCACTACATGACTCTCTGGCACTACATGACTCTCTGGCACTACATGACTCTCTGGCACTACATGACTCTCTGGCACTACCATGACCTCTGGCACTACATGACTCTGGCACTCATGACTCTCTGGCACTACATGACTCTCTGGCACTCCATGACTCTGGCACTACATGACTCTCTGGCACTACATGACTCTCTGGCACTACATGACTACTGGCACTACTTGACACTCTGGCACTACATGACTCTCTGGCACTACATGACTCTCTGGCACTCCATGACTCTCTGGCACTCCATGACTGGCACTACTGACTCTGGCACTCCATGACTCTCTGGCACTCCATGACTCTGGCACTACATGACTCTGGCACTACATGACTCTCTGGCACTCCATGACTCTCTGGCACCCATGACTCTCTGGCACTCCATGACTCTTGGCACTCCATGACTCTCTGCACTCCATGACTCTCTGAACTACTGGACTGTCTGGCACTCCATGACTGGCACTACATGACTGTGGCACTACATGACTCTCTGGCACTCCATGACTGTCTGGCACTCCATGACTGTCTGGCACTCCATGACTGTCTGGCACTACATGACTCTCTGGCACTATTGACTGTCTGGCACTCCATGACTGTCTGGCACTACATGACTCTCTGGCACTCCATGACTGTCTGGCACTCCATGACTGTCTGGCACTCCATGACTCTGGCACTACATGATCTCTGGCACTCCATGACTGTCTGGCACTCCATGACTGTCTGGCACTCCATGACTGTCTGGCACTACTTGACTCTCTGCACTACATGACTCTCTGGCACTACATGACTCTCTGGCACTACATGACTCTCTGGCACTCCATGACTCTCTGGCACTACATGACCTCTGGCACTACATGACTCTCTGGCACTCCATGACTCTCTGGCACTACATGACTCTCTGGCACTACATGACTCTCTGGCACTCCATGACTCTCTGGCACTACATGACTCTCTGGCACTACATGACTCTCTGGCACTACATGACTCTCTGGCACTACATGACTCTCTGGCACTACATGACTCTCTGGCACTCCATGACTCTCTGGCACTACATGACTGTCTGGCACTACATGACTCTCTGGCACTACATGACTCTCTGGCACTCCATGACTCTCCACTACCCTCTTGGCACTACATGACTCTCTGGCACTACATGACTCTCTGGCACTACATGACTCTGGCACTACATGACTCTCTGGCACTACATGACTCTCTGGCACTCATGACTCTCTGGCACTACATGACTCTCTGGCACTCCATGACTCTCTGGCACTACATGACTCTGGCACTACATGACTCTCTGGCACTCCATGACTCTCTGGCACTACATGACTCTGGCACTACATGACTCTCTGGCACTACATGACTCTCTGGCACTACATGACTCTCTGGCACTACATGACTCTCTGGCACTCCATGACTCTCTGGCACTCCATGACTCTCTGGCACTACATGACTCTCTGGCACTACATGACTCTCTGGCACTCCATGACTCTCTGGCACTACATGACTCTCTGGCACTACATGACTCTCTGGCACTACATGACTCTCTGGCACTACTTACTCTCTGGCACTCCATGACTCTCTGGCACTACATACTCTCTGGCACTCCATGACTCTCTGGCACTACATGACTCTCTGGCACTACATGACTCTCTGGCACTACATGACTCTCTGGCACTACATGACTCTCTGGCACTCCATGACTCTCTCACTACTGACTCTCTGGCACTCCATGACTCTCTGGCACTCCATGACTGTCTGGCACTACATGACTCTCTGGCACTACATGACTCTCTGGCACTACATGACACTCTGGCACTACTTAACACTCTGGCACTGCATGACTCTCTGGCACTACATGACTCTCAGACACTCCATGACTCTCTGGCACTCCATGACTCTCTGGCACTCCATGACTCTCTGGCACTCCATGACTCTCTGGCACTCCATGACTCTCTGGCACTCCATGACTCTCTGGCACTCCATGACTCTCTGGCACTACATGACTGTCTGGCACTCCATGACTCTCTGGCACTCCATGACTCTGGCACTACATGACTCTCTGGCACTACATGACTCTCTGGCACTCCATGACTCTCTGGCACTACATGACTCTCTGGCACTCCATGACTCTCTGGCACTACATGACTCTCTGGCACTCCATGACTGTCTGGCACTCCATGACTGTCTGGCACTACATGACTCTGGCACTCCATGACTGTCTGGCACTCCATGACTGTCTGGCACTACATGACTCTCTGGCACTCCATGACTGTCTGGCACTCCATGACTGTCTGGCACTCATGACTCTGGCACTACATGACTCTCTGGCACTCCATGACTGTCTGGCACTCCATGACTCTCTGGCACTCCATGACTGTCTGGCACTACTTGACTGTCTGGCACTACATGACTCTCTGGCACTCCATGACTGTCTGGCACTACATGACTGTCTGGCACTACATGACTCTCTGGCACTCCATGACTGTCTGGCACTCCATGACTGTCTGGAACTCCATGACTGTCTGGCACTACTTGACTCTCTGGCACTACATGACTGTCTGGCACTCCATGACTGTCTGGCACTCCATGACTGTCTGGCACTCCATGACTGTCTGGAACTCCATGACTGTCTGATACTACTTGACTCTCTGGCACTATATGACTGTCTGGCACTACATGACTCTGTGGCACTCCATGACTGTCTGCACTCCATGACTGTCTGGCACTCCATGACTGTCTGGCACTACATGACTCTGGCACTCCATAGCTGCCTGGCACTCCATGACTGTCTGGCACTCCATGACTCTCTGGCACAACATGACTGTCTGGCACTCCATGACTGTCTGGCACTCCATGACTCTCTGGCACTACATGACTCTCTGGCACTCCATGACTGTCTGGCACTCCATGACTGTCTGGCACTCCATGACTGTCTGGCACTCCATGACTCTCTGGCACTTCATTACTCTCTGGCACTACATGACTCTCTGGCACTCCATGACTCTCTGGCACTCTATGACTGTCTGGCACTCCATGACTCTCTGGCACTCCATGACTGTCTGGCACTCCATGACTTCTGGCACTCTATGACTGTCTGGCACTACATGACTGTCTGGTACTCCATGACTGTCTGGCACTACATGACTGTCTGGCACTCCATGACTGTCTGGCACTACATGACTGTCTGGCACTCCATGACTGTCTGGCACTACATGACTGTCTGGCACTCCATGACTCTCTGCCACTCCATGACTCTCTGGCACTCCATGACTATGGCACTCCATGACTATGGCACTCCATGACTCTGGCACTCCGTGACTCTCTGGCACTCCATGACTATGGCACTCCATGACTCTCTGGCACTCCATGACTATGGCACTCCATGACTCTGGCACTCCATGACTCTGGCACTCCATGACTCTTGCACTCCATGACTCTGGCACTACATGACTCTCTGGCACTACATGACTCTCTGGCACTCCATGACTCTCTGGCACTCCATGACTCTCTGGCACTCCATGACTCTCTGGCACTCCATGACTCTGGCACTCCATGACTCTCTGGCACTCCATGACTCTCTGGCACTCCATGACTCTCTGGCACTCCATGACTCTCTGGCACTACATGACTCTCTGGCACTCCATGACTCTCTGGCACTACATGACTCTCTGGCACTCCATGACTCTCTGGCACACTATGACTGTCTGGCACTCCATGACTGTCTGGCACTCCATGACTGTCTGGCACTCCATGACTGTCTGGCACTACGTGACTCTTTGGCACTCCATGACTCTCTGGCACTAATTGACTCTTGGCACTCCATGACTCTCTGGCACAATATGACTGTCTGGCACTCCATGACTGTCTGGCACTCCATGACTGTCTGGCACTACTTGACTCTCTGGCACTCCATGACTGTCTGGCACTCCATGACTGTCTGGCACTCCATGACTGTCTGGCACTCCATGACTGTCTGGCACTCCATGACTGTCTGATACTACTTGATTCTCTGGCACTCCATGACTGTCTGGCACTCCATGACTGTTTGGCACTACATGACTGACACTACATGAATGGCACTACATGACTCTGGCACTACATGACTCTCTGGCACTGTATGACTCTCTGGCACTACATGACTCTCTGGCACTACATGACTCTCTGGCACTCCATGACTCTCTGGCACTACATGATTCTCTGGCACTACATGACTCTCAGGCACTCCATGACTCTCTGGCACTACATGACTCTCTGGCACTACATGACTCTCTGGCACTACTTGACTCTCTGGCACTACATGACACTGGCACTACTTGACACTCTGGCACTACATGACTCTCTGGCACTACATGACTCTCTGGCACTACATGACTCTGACACTACATGACTCTCTGGCACTACATGACTCTGGCACTACTTGACACTCTGGCACTACATGACTGTCTGGCACTACATGACTCTGGCACTACATGACTCTCTGGCACTCCATGACTCTCTGGCACTACATGACTCTCTGGCACTCTATGACTCTCTGGCACTACATGACTCTCTGGCACTACATGACTCTCTGGCACTCCATGACTGTCTGGCACTCCATGACTGTCTGGCACTACATGACTCTGGCACTCCATGACTGTCTGGCACTCCATGACTCTGGCACTACATGACTCTCTGGCACTCCATGACTCTCTGGCACTACATGACTCTCTGGCACTACATGACTCTCTGGCACTACATGACTCTCTGGCACTACATGACTCTCTGGCACTACATGACTCTCTGGCACTACATGACTCTCTGGCACTCCATGACTCTCTGGCACTACATGACTCTCTGGCACTACATGACTCTCTGGCACTACATGACTCTCTGGCACTCCATGACTCTCTGGCACTACATGACTCTCTGGCACTCCATGACTCTCTGGCACTACATGACTCTCTGGCACTACATGACTCTCTGGCACTACATGACACTCTGGCACTACATGACTCTCTGGCACTACATGACTCTCTGGCACTACATGACACTCTGGCACTACATGACTCTCTGGCACTCCATGACTCTCTGGCACTCCATGACTCTCTGGCACTCCATGACTCTCTGGCACTACATGACTCTCTGGCACTACATGACTCTCTGGCACTCCATGACTCTCTGGCACTACATGACTCTCTGGCACTACATGACTCTGGCACTCCATGACTCTCTGGCACTACATGACTCTCTGGCACTACATGACTCTCTGGCACTACATGACTCTCTGGCACTACATGACTCTGGCACTACATGACTCTCTGGCACTACATGACTCTCTGGCACTACATGACTCTCTGGCACTACATGACTCTGGCACTCCATGACTCTCTGGCACTCCATGACTCTCTGGCACTACATGACTCTCTGGCACTACATGACTCTCTGGCACTACATGACTCTCTGGCACTACATGACTCTCTGGCACTACATGACTGTCTGGCACTCCATGACTCTCTGGCACTACATGACTCTCTGGCACTACATGACTCTCTGGCACTACATGACTCTCTGGCACTACATGACTCTCTGGCACTACATGACTCTCTGGCACTACATGACTCTCTGGCACTACATGACTCTCTGGCACTACATGACTCTCTGGCACTACATGACTCTCTGGCACTACATGACTCTCTGGCACTCCATGACTCTCTGGCACTACATGACTCTCTGGCACTACATGACTCTCTGGCACTACATGACTCTCTGGCACTACATGACTCTCTGGCACTACATGACTCTCTGGCACTACATGACTCTCTGGCACTACATGACTGTCTGGCACTCCTTGACTGTCTGACACTACTTGACTCTGGCACTCCATGC
>WNGS01146095.1:0-16621 GCA_020271785.1 Procambarus virginalis | reverse complement strand
CTTCTCCTTTTGCTCTTCGCCGTCTTGATGCTTTGCACCATACCGGGCTGCGCCTCAGTTCTAGTGCCTTTCGTTCGTCTCCCGTCCTTAGTTTGTATGTTGACACTGGCTTCCTATCTCTCCAGGACCGCCGTGTTCGCTACTGTCTTCGCTATCTTGCGCGGTCCTTGCAACATCCTTCCTCTCGCCTCTGTCGTGCTTTAACTTTTACCCCTCCTGCGGTTCCTGTTCCTCTTCACCACCTCCCTCTTTCTGTCCGGTTATCTCGCTTACAGGCTTCTCTTTCCGTTTGTGTTTCTAATGTTTCTCCTCGTGTTGTTCCTTCTTTGCCCCCATGGAGAGTCCCCCTTCCGCAGTTTTGTACGTCCTTGACCCGCGTCCCTAAAGCTTTTACCCCTCCTACGGTTCTAAAACACCTTTTCCTTGAGCACTTTTCCTCTCACTCCCGCTCCATTTCTGTCTTCACCGATGGGTCTAAGTCTGCGGACGGTATTGGCTACTCTGTTGTTTTTCCTGATCGCACTTATATGTGTCGCTTACCTCCGGAGACTAGCATCTTTATGGCAGAGCTTTATGCTATTCTCTATGCTCTTCGTCTCCTGCTTTCTCGTTGTCAGTCTTCTTTTGTGGTTGTTGTTGACTCTCGTAGCGCCCTCATGGCTCTCGGGTCCTTTAATCCGGTTCATCCAGTAGTTGTCGAGATCCAGCATTGGCTGTTTCTTGTTCACAGCAAGTTTAAGTCGGTTGAGTTTTGTTGGGTTCCCAGCCATATTGGTGTGTCTTTAAATGAGCGTGCGGATGCTGCTGCCAAGGAAGCTGTCCGCTCTTGTCCCATCTCTCGTAAAGGTATTCCTTATTCCGACTTTTACCCGGTTATCCATCCCTCCATTCTTACCCGTTGGCAGGCTTCTTGGTCGTCTGTTACTGGTAACAAACTCCGTACTCTTAAATGTTGTGTTTCCTCGTGGCCATCCTCCTACCACCGTAACCGGCGGTAGGAAACTGCTCTGGCGAGGTTGCGTATTGGCCATACTCGCTTAATCCATGGTCATTTGATGGAGCGCCGCCCTGCTCCTTATTGTCCTAATTGCATTGTCCCTCTTACGGTCGTGCATGTCCTTCTTGAATGTCCTGACTTCCGGGACGAGCGTATGTCTTTCTTTCCGACCGCCCCTCGTGGTCACTTGTCCCTCAATAGAATTCTTGGTGACTCGGATACTTTTGATATCGTTCGCCTTATGCGTTTTTGTTCTCATATTGGCATCCTTGGTGATATTTAGCGCCCTCTGATTATTCCGCACATTTGATGGTGCTACATAGCCTTCCCGGTTTGGTGCCTTCTTTTGATAATTACTTACTTACTTGGGAGTAGATCCCGTAAGAATGACAACAGATCATCAACAGGAACCCTAGTGAACAGACCCGTCAAATCAAAACTCACAAGTTTAAAATCATAATTTAATTTCAAACTAGACAACTTGTTAACCAAGTCCAAGTTTTTTCTTATGTGTGAGTTGGAAATGGAACCTACTATTAGAAACAAGACTTGGACAAGCCATTTGGAAAGTCTATAAGCCACAGATACAACAGAACTAATAATAGGTCTTGCAGGATTATCGGGTTTGTGTGTTTTAATAAGCACATATAGATATGGGAGGGAAGGGGAACGACTTAAAAACTTAAGAATCAACCCCTTATCGTTCTTGAGCACGGTTTTAAGAGTTTTGTTGAAATGAGCAATAACTCTTTCAATAGGGTCACTATTAACAGGTAAGTAAGTGTCTCTGTCCTCCAATAAAAATGAATTTTGGAGAATTGATTTTTCAGTTACCATCAACAGTGAAAAAGAATATAAGAAACATTGAGAAAATTCGTGTTAGAATTATTAATCTTACTTTTTCGGTCATATTTAATAATATATGTCTTCAGGAAAGACTGCTACCAAAATACACATACATATATATATATATATATATATATATATATATATATATATATATATATATATATATATATATATATATATATATATATATATATATATACTAGCTGTATCCGGCCACGCGTTGCTGTGGCTTGCCAACGCATGTGCATTGCTGAGTCACAGCAACCTTCCCCTGTCTCTCAGTCCTCCCCACTATTCCTTCCTCACTCATCCCCATGTTCTCCAACCATTCCTCACTCCCCCATCCTCATGTCCTCCCAATCATCCCCCGTCTTATCGTCCTACCCCCCCCCCCCTTCTGCTGTCCCTTTGTCCTCTCCCACCATCCCCCACTCCAGCATCCCCTCATCCTCCTAACCATTCCCCACTCCACCGTCCTCTCGTCCTCCCCACCATCTCTTACTTCCCTCATCCCCTTGTCCTCCTAACCATTCCCTAATCCATTGACGCCTCGTCCTCCCACCATCCCTCATTCCCCTCTCCCCTTGACCTCCCCACTATTACCCACTCCCTTGTCTGATGCATTCCCAAATGGTCTGATGTTCCCATCATTAAATTGGGAACATCAAATGATCTTATGTTCCTATCACTGAAATATAAGAAAAAACAGTTAAAACACTAAATGAAAAACAATGATGAGAAAACTGTACTCACAAAATTACCAGTATGGTAAACAAAACAACTCAATTTCAACGCAGTGTCACACGAAATAAATAAATCAAACTGAAAATAAATCGAAATCTATGAAAATTAAATTTATCAATGAAATCAGAAACATTGAAAAGGAGTCGTAACGCATTTAGTATAGTGTGTGTTGCTTTTACGTGCAACAGATGGCCCTGTTTTTCAAAAAAGCTTGTTTTTACCTGTCACAGGTGTGGCATCTATAATTACACTCACGAAATGAATGGTATGGAAAACAACAAAGCTCAGTTCCAACTCAATGTCTCACAAAATAATTAAATAAAAATTAAAATAAATTGAAATCTATGAAAATTCAATGCATCATTGCAATCAGAAACATTAAAATGTATTCGTAACATATAGTATAGCATGTGTGTTCCTATTACGTCCAACAGATGGTGCTGTTTAAAAAAAAATAAAACATGCTTTTACCTGTCAAAGGTGTGGCATCTATATAGTATGTATATAAAATCACACACATATTTGAATGAAATGTGTAAAAATTTCAAAGCAGCCGGTGAAGAAATTTTGAGGATTACAGCGTGTGTTGCACTTACGTCCAACAGATGAGTTATTTAAAAAAAAAACATGTTTTTTCTGTCACAAGTGAGGCATGTATTTAGTAGGTATATAAAAAACCCGCGCCTATTTGAATGAAACGTTATGTCAAAATTAAAAAAAAAATCTGTAAAGAGGTTTTGAAGATTTGTCTCACTTGAAAAACACATTTTTTTTTTTTTTAAAAAAAGCATGTTTGTCTTCCATCACAGACGTGACATATAGAATGTACATAAAAACCCATTTGGATGCAAATGGAATACTGTGTGAATACTTCAAAGCAATCGTGAAGAACTTTCGAAGATTAGCGATTTTGAACAAACGAACATTTACATTTTTATTTATATAGATATATTAGCAGTACCCGGCGACGCGTTGCTGTGGCTCAGCTACGCATGTGTGTTGCTGAGTCACAGCAACCTTCCCCTGTCTCCCAGTCCTCCCCACCATTTCCCCCTCCCCCATCCCCCCAACCATTCCACACTCCCTTGTCACCTTGGCCTCCCAACCATTCCCCAGTTCCCTCGTCCTTCTCACGATTTACCCCCTCTTCCCCCTCCCTTTATCCTTCTACTCATTCCCCACTCCACCGTCTTCTTGTCTTCCCCACCATCTCCAACCCGCACCCCTTTCCTCTCGTTCTCCCTACCATTACCCATTCCTTCGTCCGATGCATTCCCAAATGATTTGATATTCCCATCAGAAAATTGGGAACATCAAATGATCTGATGTTCCCATCACTGAAAAATAAGAAAAACAGTTAAAAAAAAAAGAAAATACAATGAAAATTTAAAAAAAAATAAACTGTACTTACGAAATGAACGGTATGGGTGTCGGGGTTTCACGGTGTTCTCGTTAGAGAAGGGTTAAAGCAACAGTAGACTGGATCTCCTTTCCAGGAGGTTGCTCCAACAATAACCCTTACTCACCGTCGTTCGGCGGGTCTTCCCTCGATCCTCTAGGCTCCACTGCTGGCCTCGGAGAGTACCCCAGTCGATCTCACAACCGGCCTTTAGATTGTAAGATGAGTGAGGGCACAGATCGTTCCCTCAATCTGTGGCCCGCCCCGACACCGAACTCTTACACAGCCTTCAAGGTCGCCAACTGGTTTTAGGTGTCCAGTAACACTGCAGTGGTCAGGTGTAATTGTGGCAAGAGCAAATTCCAATAATATGGTATCAGGCAGGTCACTCAGCTTTACTTCGTTACACGGTCACAAGATAAATGGAGGGGATGATATCAAACACCAAAGAGTTTTGGTATTTTACTTAAAAGACAACGAGAAATATATATGCATCAATGTATCAGGAATAATATATGACAATTGCTCCATTCATAGCATAATATTCTAGAGCGCACCGATATGGTAACATCGGCACGTGTCACCTGTCAGAATGTCAGCTGACCGGGCCCCTCGCGATCGTGGGAACAGACTAGTACTTGTTTCTAATTCTGTCACGATCCCCGTTTATTTAACTTTTTCCAAAACACTATTCAACATTCACATGGCTTACTTATGATTTCACTGGCCTCACGATCAACATCTTATTCACAATACTCTCACAGTGACTTTTCACCGTACCAAAAGATTACTCTATTCTTAATAATATTTACTGTGAATGCACTCACTTGATCACTGAACTTTTCTTTATATCTATACTTTCTCTCACAGAGATATCACTGGCAATCACTTCACGTATATGATATTATTCAGTACACAGGCATGTCATATATAAATCAGTAATCAAATTTCAGGCATATATATATATAAATCATGAGATCAATACACAGGCATTTATATCAATAGATCATAGAGATCAACACACAGGCATTTATATCGATAGATTATAGAGATCAACACACGGGCACTTATATCAATAGATTATAGAGATCAATCCACAGGCATTTATATCAATAGATTATAGAGATCAATCCACAGGCATTTATATCAATAGATTATAGAGATCAACACACCAATATCTGGTTTACTACCAATATATATATAATAATAATACTCTGTAAATTAATAATAGTCACAGTAATTCTCTGATGAATCTTGGTGCTTGCACACACCCACACATAGATATATATGTAAACTGATACTGTGAGCGCTCTGGGCAGGCTCACCACATACTGTGCTCTCTGTGACTTAAACTCAAGTGAGACTTGCTCACGACATATAAAATATCCTGACAAGAAAATATATAGCTAACTAAAGGGGAAATGGGAGGGTAACTGTAAACACCTACTTCACCTATCCTAGGATGACAGTTGGGTTGTAGCTCCTGGTCCAGGCTCTCGCCTCGTTCACCATCCAGAAACACAAGCCCCACGCCTTAGGATGTCGCGTCTCGCCGCTTCTGTACACAGCAGGTCCGTGCTCCTTCCTCTACAGTACGTCGCAGGGTTGAAGTCGGTCTCCTGGCCGTCAACTTTCCTCCCAACTACGGCAGCCAGCCTACGTCTCGGCGGTCGTCGTACGTTTCCCAATTAGTTCTTGTCACTGTACTCCCAGAGTAACTGCCTCTCACCACTACGAAGTCACTGTGAAGTTACCAGCCGTCCCAGACGATGCTGCTTAAGCTCCACATGCACAGCACCCGACTTCAGAGCACTTGAAGCTCACTTCACTGTCAATTCCCTCGTCGTCTAGATATATCGCTAGGTATTTGGGAAGACTTCTCGACGTGCTTGCATCCAACTGTTGACTCGTAGGGTTCCACGAAGGTGGGGTTACTGTCAAACTTGACAGGATCGTCGATCACACGTTCAACCTGGTTGACAAGGCTGTCAACCCGGTTCACTCACGGTGGGTGGCCCGGCCACTAAGCTGTCTCTTATACTGGTGAACCGCCAATGACGACACACGTCGATGCCCGGCCCACTTCTTGCAACACACCTGTCCCTGAGCACTTGTTGCTCAATATTCTGTCAATTCCTTATCTGAGCCACTTCTGGGTTGCAGGAAGACCTCACAGAGTGCGTGCCAACAACTGGAGACGCTTACGTCCACCGGAGTTCGGTAAATCCGTCACTCTGACAGGACGACCGATCGCGCGTCCTACCTCTCGGACGTGTCGTGAAAGACTGATATCGCCTCGGCGCCAACACGGCCGGACTCCCCATGCCTATGTGACGTCACTTTTCCCAAAGTTGGTTTTCATTGGCTCCCAGTGCCACATCGCTGACGGTGACCAATCTGGCGCCACTGACGTCACACAGTTTTGGCGGGAGAACAGACTCGCCCGCGCCATATTGGCTCCCTAAAGGGCCTATCCCCAGGCCAGAATACTACATTTTCGCAAATTTCTCGGCTCTTCGAGAATACTGTTCTCTCCCACATATGTTCAATTGATGCCTGCAATGTAGAGAACGCTCGGGAATAGTGGACATGACTCTTACAGCAGGCGTGGGAGAATTAGAAGGGGGGGAACACCGTCACAATGGGAAACAACACAACTCAATTCCAATGCAATGTCACACAAAATATTAATATGAAAATGAAGATAAATCAAAATCTATGAATATTCAATTAGTCAATGCAATTGGAAACTTTGAAATTGAATCTTAACATATTTAGTATAGTGTGTGTTGCTCTTAAGTGCAACAGATGGAGCTGTTTTTCATAAAAGCATTTTTTAGCCTGTCTCAGGTGTGGCATCTATATAGTAGTTATATAAAAGTACGTGCGTATTCGAATGGAACGTTGTGTTAAAATTTCAAAGCAATCAGTGAAGAAATTTTGGAGATTACAGTGTATGTTGCTCTTATGTCCAACAGATATCCCTTTAAAAAAAGCATGTTTTTTACAGTCACAGGTGTGTGGCATCTATATAGTTGTGTCAAAATTTCAAAGCAATCGGTAAAGAGGTTTTGAAGATTTTCCTAGGGAGCCGGTCGGCCGAGCGGACGGCACGCTGGAATTGTGATCCTGTGGTCCTGGGTTCGATCTCAGGCGCCGGCGAGAAACAATAGGTACAGTTTCTTTCACCCTATGCCCCTGTTACCTAGCAGTAAAATAGGTACCTGGGTGTTAATCAGCTGTCACGAGCAGCTTCCTGGGGGTGGAGGCCTGGTCGAGGACCGGGCCGCAGGGACACTAAAAAAAAAACCGAAATCATCTCAAGATAACCTCAAGATAACCTCACATGAAAAACACAGTTTTTTTCAAAAAGCATGTCTTTTTTTCCCGTCACAGAGGTGACATCTATATAGTATGTATGTATAAAACCTGCTCGGATGCGAATGGAACGTTGTGTGAAGATTTCAAAGCAATCAGTGAAGAACTTTCGGAGATTAGTGATTTGAACCATCGAACATTTACATTTTTATTTATATTGTATATATATATATATATATATATATATATATATATATATATATATATATATATATATATATATATATATATATATATATAAGAGTATATAAGTATATATAAGTATATATAGTATATATATATATAAGTGTGTGACAAGGTGTGGAAACTCAAGCGTAACGGGGATGTTCGCAAGCATGCTCACAACGGAACCAATTGTCCGGGTATGTGGCACCCTCCCAAAGAGGGTATCAATCAAGGCCCCACTCCAGCAGTCAGGGAAAACACCTCCAACAGCTTCATTTCGACTGAGAATCTACTAGAAGTCATCAAAGCAACATCGGTTGGAACCTTGCAGCATATCCCCAAAGCTGCTCGGCCCCAGGCAGCAGCCAAACTATCCAGCCTCTTGAAAAAGATCAATGACTCCCCCGGAACTATCCAAGCATGGCGCAACCTTCTCCTGTTTGGAAACATATGTCTAGCTGTCCCTACAAGGAGAGACAAATCACTAGCTTCCTCAGTCATTATGGCTATAAATAGTTTTCCTAGAGAGGACAACCAGGCACCCCTCCCCACCCGTGCCAAAAACACCCACCACAGGAAAGGTATCAACAGCAGAACCGAGGCATCCAAAATGAGAGCAACAGTCAGCAAGAAAATAGAAGAAGGCAACACAATAGGGGCAATCAGAGTCATCACCAGTGAAGACACAGTTGCCACCAGGGATGCCAATACAGCACAAGCCCTGAGGGAAAAACACCCACTCAGTGCTCCTCGTGACGACAGTGTTTCCCTAGTCGGTGTCACCAGAGCAGAACCCCTGTGTGTGCTCGAATCCATGGTGCATAAAGCAGCTTTATCCTTCCCACCAGGATCAGCAGGTGGGTTCACAGGACTAAGACCCAACCACATCAAACAAATGCTCAACCCTGCACTTGGAGACATTGCACAGGGCCTCCTGGTGGAACTAACTAGATTCGCCAACACATGTCTAGCTGGCAACATACCAGAGACCATACGGCCTCTCTTTTTTGGCGCTACCCTCTGTGCCCTGAGGAAAAAAGATGGAGGAATCAGACCGATAGCTGTGGGCAATTCACTCCGGCGTCTCGTCGCTAAGGCTGCTGCTAGAGCAGTTAGTCAGGCAGCAGCCGACATGCTGAAGCCAAAACAGCTTGGGTTTGGCATTCCCCAAGGGTGTGAGGCAGCGGCTCATGCAGCTAGAGCCTACATTGCCAACATTACGGATGAAAAAGCCCTGATAAAGCTGGACTTCAAAAATGCTTTCAATCTGGTTAGAAGGGATGCGGTACTCAATGCGGTTCATCGCCTTTTTCCTTCCCTCTACCCGTTTGTAAACTCATGCTACAGCAAGAATCTAACTCTGCTTTTTAGGGAACATGAAATCGAATCACAAGAAGGTGTCCAACAGGGTGACCCCCTTGCTCCTTTTCTTTTCTGCCTAGTCATCAAGGAAGTCACCGATAACCTGTCCAGTGAGCTCAACATTTGGTTTTTGGATGATGGTACTCTAGCCGGCTCCCCAGACTCACTCTTGGACGACATAAGAATAATTCAGGAGCAAGGAGCAAGCCTATGCGAATGAAAACTCATTTACATACCAGTTGCGTTGCTCCTGGGAGTATGGGTTCGAGTCACTTCTGGGGTGTGAGTTTTCATTCGCATATAGTCCTGGGGACCATTCAGGGTTATTCGCATTTGTGTTCCTCACGTGTGCCCCAAAGAATGAGGTGATTTGGTAAAATGCTATGCCCAAGATAACCATCCTAGTGCCGGCGGTGGGGTGGTTCAAATAGCTTCGGCTATCACCTCATTATGTCCGGTCGTGATGGTCAAGTGGTTTAAGGCGTCTTGTACATACCAGTTGCGTTGCTCCTGGGAGTATGGGTTCGAGTCACTTCTGGGGTGTGAGTTTTCATTCGCATATAGTCCTGGGGACCATTCAGGCTTATTCGCATTTGTGTTCCTCACGTGTGCCCCAAAGAATGAGGTGATTTGGTAAAATGCTATGCCCAAGATAACCATCCGAGTGCCGGCGGTGGGGTGGTTCAAATAGCTTCGGCTATCACCTCATTATGTCCGGTCGTGATGGTCAAGTGGTTTAAGGCGTCTTGTACATACCAGTTGCGTTGCTCCTGGGAGTATGGGTTCGAGTCACTTCTGGGGTGTGAGTTTTCATTCGCATATAGTCCTGGGGACCATTCAGGCTTATTCTCATTTGTGTTCCTCACGTGTGCCCCAAAGAATGAGGTGATTTGGTAAAATGCTATGCCCAAGATAACCATCCGAGTGCCGGCGGTGGGGTGGTTCAAATAGCTTCGGCTATCACCTCATTATGTCCGGTCGTGATGGTCAAGTGGTTTAAGGCGTCTTGTACATACCAGTTGCGTTGCTCCTGGGAGTATGGGTTCGAGTCACTTCTGGGGTGTGAGTTTTCATTTTCATATATATATATATTTAAGATAAATAGGAAAACCAAGGATATACTGAACATCTTGTTTCAGATTCTAAACTTTAAAATGCATAACGTTTCGAATACTTCTTGTATTCATCATCAGATCTAAAAAAATACAAGAAGTATTCGAAACGTTATGCATTTTAAAGTAATTTAAACAATCGGAATGATAATGGACCGAGTATATCGTGATCCGGCCTGTACTCCTCTTGACATACCAGAAAAAATCCTGAGGAAACTACTCCAAGCTTGCACTAAGGAGGCACCCTTCTTGAGCCCGGATGGGCACATGTATAAGCAAGTAGATGGGGTCGCCATGGGTTCTCCCCTAGGTGTCCTGTTTGCGAACTTCTACATGGGTACTATCGAGAAAAAAGTCTTAGTCGACTTGAACTTGAAACCGGCCATATACTGCAGGTATGTTGACGACATTTTTACACAGGTACCTGATGTCAGACATCTGCAGGAGCTGAAAGAGGCGTTTGAGCAGAATTCTGTGTTGCGTTTCACTTACGAGATGGAGAAGGATGGGAAGCTACCCTTTCTAGATGTAACAGTCAGGGAAAGGAGCGGAGGTTTCCACACTGCAGTCTACACTAAGGAAACAAACATAGGAATGTGCCTAAATGCCAACAGTGACTGCCCAGACAGGTACAAAAGGAGTGTTGTTAACGCTTATGTCGACCGTGCTCTCAGCCACAGCTCAGAATGGAAGCAAGTCGACGAAGAACTCTGTAGAGTAAGGCAGGTCCTAGTCAACAACGGCTTCTCCAATGGTTTCATTGAAGACATCATAAGAAGGAAAGTGAAACGCCATGCAACCTCTGAAGATACAACTAACACAACACCTATACCCCCTATTAGAATATTTTACAGGAACTTCTTCTCCACAGCTCATAAAACGGAGGAAAGGGTCCTGAAAGATATTATTAATAGAAACGTTATCCCTACAGACAAAAATCAGAAGATACAATTGACGATTTACTATAAAACCAAGAAAACTGCCAACCTACTCATGAGAAACTCTCCAGACACAAAGCAGAACGCTTTGAAAGAGACCAATGTCGTCTATGCCTTCAAATGCCCACTTGGGGACTGTAAGCCCCAAAGAACTCAATATATAGGCAAGACAACAACATCTCTTTCCAGGCGATTAACGATGAATAAGCAACAGGGCTCTATCAAGGAACATATAATCTCTTCCCACAACCAAACCATCACCAGAGAAATCTTAACAAACAACACAGAAATCATTGATAGATACAGCGACAACAGGCGGCTTGACATCTGCGAGGCACTACACATCAAGAAGTCAACACCAGCAATCAACAGCCAATTAACGCACAACTATATTCTACCCACTTCAAGACTCCGCTCCAATATAGAAACATCAAGAAATATGGGCCAATAGGCCTTCTGCAGTTACAGATCTATTCTTCCCTTTAGCTTATACCCATTGTTTCGTGTTCTGTGTTTGTTCTCACCTCACCCCAAACCATTGTAACATGTCACCTCACCCAAATGCAGGTATAAAAAAGAATATATATATATATATATATATATATATATATATATATATATATATATATATATATATATGGTATATTTTGGTAGCAGTCTTTCCTGTAGACATATATTATTAAATATGACCGAAAAAGTAAGATTAATAATTCTAACACGAATTTTCTCTATTTTCCTTATGTTTCTTTTTACTGGTGACGGTAAATGAAAAATCAATTCTCCAAAATTCATTTTTATTTCTAGTCTGACGCGACACTTGAGCGCGTTTCGTAAAACTTATTACATTTTCAAAGACTTTAGTTTACACACACACAAAACAACTATAACTGAACAGAGTTTAAACAGCGTTTCTTTTTTATACCTGCATTTGGGTGAGGTGACATGTTACAATGGTTTGGGGTGAGGTGAAAACAAACTTTCAACACAGAACACGAAACAATGGGTATAAGCTAAAGGGAAGAATACATCTGTAACTGCAGAAGGCCTATTGGCCCATATTTCTTGATGTTTCTATATTGGAGCGGAGTCTTGAAGTGGGTAGAATATAGTTGTGCGTTAATTGGCTGTTGATTGCGATCAACAGCCAATTAACGCACAACTATATTCTACCCACTTCAAGACTCCACTCCAATATAGAAACATCAAGAAATATGGGCCAATAGGCCTTCTGCAGTTACAGATCTATTCTTCCCTTTAGCTTATACCTATTGTTTCGTGTTCTGTGTTGAAAGTTTGTTTTCACCTCACCCCAAACCATTGTAACATGTCACCTCACCCAAATGCAGGTATAAAAAAGAAAAGCTGTTTATACTCTGTTCAGTTATAGTTGTTTTGTGTGTGTGTAAACTAAAGTCTTTGAAAATGTAATAAGTTTTACGAAACGCGCTCAAGTGTCGCGTCAGACTAGAAATAAAAATGAATTTTGGAGAATTGATTTTTCATTTACCGTCACCAGTAAAAAGAAACATAAGGAAAATAGAGAAAATTTGTGTTAGAATTATTAATCTTACTTTTTCGGTCATATTTAATAATATATATATATATATATATATATATATATATATATATATATATATATATATATATATATATATATATATAAAATATATATATATATATCTGCTGATGATTGTATACTATACTTACTTGGAGTGTATGGAGTTAGGAGTTCATTGAGTTTTTTTGCCAGGTGATAAGTTGGAGTTGGTATTTGGCTGATTATAGGTCGTAGTGGGTTACCTGGTTTATGTGTCTTAACATTGCCATAGGCATATCCTAAGCCATAGTCGCCTAGAAGTTTATTGAAATGCACACTACCTTTCTTTGCGTTTATTGCCGTAATTGTTTTGTTTACTTTCCGCTTAAGGTCTCCCACAGGGTTCCTCGTGATTCGTTGAAATTTGGAGTCATCATTAAGGATATCGCTAATTTTGTTCATGTATTCTTGGGTAGGAATCAGTACATATGCTGCTGTCTTATCGGCTTTTCTTATTGTTACGTCTTTCAGGTTTTTTAGTTGATTTGCTGCTTCTTTGAGTCGTGGGGTTAAGATTGTAGATGAATATGTTCCTCGTTTTTTCCCCGCTTCTGCTAGTAGTTCAGCCTGAAGTGTGTCAGAGGTGATGACTTTTTTGTTGTCTTCTAGCTTATGGATGTCGTCCAGAAGCATTTCGATTTCCAGGCGTTTTTGATGCATCTTTGGTTTGGATATGAATTGACAATTTAAACCAAGATTTAAGAGGTCTCGTTGGTCCTGGGTAAGATCATAAGAAGTCAGGTTAATGTAGCCGTCTTTAGGATGAGGGATTTTTAACTGTCCACCGTTTAGGGCTGTTAACTTACGGAGTGTCTTTGTTTCTACGCGAGTTTTATGTTGTTGTTTCAGGTTAAATAGTTCACTGTTGATGGTTTGCTTGAGTTGGATAGGGATGTCGTACTCGGTCCATTTGTTTAACAGATGCTCCTGCAGATGTCTGACATCAGGTACCTGTGTAAAAATGTTGAAAACGTACCTGCAGTATATGGCCGGTTTCAAGTTCATGTCGACTAAGACCTTCTGTTCGATGGTGCCCATGTAGAAGTTTGCAAACAAGACACCTAGGGGAGAACCCATGGCGACCCCATCTACTTGCTTATACATGTGCCCATCCAGGCTCAAGAAGGGTGCCTCTTTAGTACAAGCTTGGAGTAGTTTCCTTAGGATGTTTTCTGGTATGTCTAGAGGAGTACAGGCCGGATCACGATACACTCTGTCCGCTATCATCCCGATTGTTTCATCCACAGGTACGTTGGTAAACAATGAATCTACGTCCTACGTAGAATCTACGTTTTATCCTTGCGACCTGTGTTCCCCGCAGTAAGTCAACAAATTCCTTTGGAGACTTCATGCTGAAGGTACAAGGGACATGTACCTTCTTGTACATGAACTTGAACAGGACTTGAAGTATGGTGTAGTGGATACAGCGTGCAACTGCCACCTTGTTGGCCAGTGTTCGAGTCCCTTGGTGGGTTGAGTGTCTAAAAAGTTTATATATATATATATATATATCCCTCGGTACCCCTACTCAAATCTCTGTATATGTTAGATATTAAGTCCCTGCACATTCTCGCATGTGTATTATACACATATAAAACGCTGAACTGTAATGCCAATCCTGACCTCAAAAGCTACATTGAAGGTTGTAACAGAACCCATGAGCACCACACCAGAAACAAATACAGTTTTGATATTCCAAGAGTACGACTTAATCAAACTAGAAATGCTCTACAGATCAAGGGACTCAGAATGTGGAATGACCTTCCCAATCATGTTAAAGACTGTACCTCTCTCAACCAGTTTAAGATAAAAACGAAGCACTACCTAATAAATTCCCTGTAACCTACCGTATTCCTCTATTGTCAACCCATGTCTGTTTTTTTTTAATCAACGCTGTTTGTCGACCAAATTGTAATTGTGCTACTTTTTCAGCCATGTTCCCCCCCCCTTTTTTATTTTTTTTATTTGTTCTCAACACATTTTATTCTTTATACTCAGATATTATTAAGTTTTAGTCATTAATGTTTTTCCTGCCCAAAACGCTTTGCGTAATAGTGGCTTTAGGGATTGTATGTACTAGCTCTATCTATAAATCTATCCAATTTTGTAAAATCTCTTATATGTATGTACTTTACCTGAATGAACATTATCATTATATATATATATATACAGACAACGAAGGAAGGATTAAGACAGGAATACTCTGCTTCACAGAGTATTTATGTAAAGTACTTAATAAAGTATTTATATTGCAAAATAATAAAGTTTCAATTCTTTGGATGTTTGCCCAACATAGATTTAGGAAATCCAACACACGTTAACATATTATAGTTACCCCATTAATTAAGAATTTAAAGAATGGGTGATTCCGTGATGTCATCACAACGACCTTATTTTCACAACACGTAAATATTAACTCTCATTTCTTTTAAACCACAGTCTAGTGTTTAAACATAATAAAATAGTATTCATTAGGACTGAATATAAATAAATACACCAGATATATAGCTTGACTTCCTATTCTTTAAGACATAAATAGAACCAACAAAACATTATAGGAATGCCACCCCAGAGAAGAGCGGCCGGTCACGTATCAGAACTTGTAAACATGAAACAAGGTATCCTGGAGTTTTGCGATATGATACACACACACTAGACAACTATATCCTAGTGCCTTGCCACAGTAATTTCTACAACCACAGGAGTACCTGAGTATCCATCTTACCAATTATCTGTTACATGTTTTTGGCCATTTATTGTTTAGATAGATAGGTCTGGCGGTTATACCGTGAGCTTAAAACTCAATCAAGTAAGTGTTTTACTCAACACTACAAATACATCTTATTCATGTCACATGTGTACTCTATATGTTTATGTGCCATTATTAATGTACTTCAATCGCCAGATAAATGTGATTTGGAGTTACTGAAAGGCTAGGCTGGCCCATAAAAACTGTGAAGTTTCTTGCTACCCTGGTGTACAGCACTGCTAGTGTTGCATAGTGTACCCAAACTATATGTAGATAAGATTCTTGCAGGCTGAATCAGAATATAGAGTCCACTAAGCATAATAATAATTCAGTATACAAGTTAACAAGAAATATAATAAAAATAAATAATTGCCTGCTAGGATTTTCCCACATAAGTATGGTCCTTCGAACCGGATAAGCTAGGGTAAACTAGTGTCTCATCAAATCTAGGATCAACATAAACTAATTAGTGCAATATTTATACATATATTAATTACAGCAGCAATACGCTGCTAAACAATTTTCTAGCCTAACTTACTCAATCCCGGCTAACAGTGAACATAACTTTTGCTGCACTAATATTCTTCCAAGGACTGAACCAAAATAACAATTGTGCTTTTTCATTACAAGAGGTTGATAAGAGGCTAATTATACCCATAAATTTATATATAAATGTTTGCATATTAACATTAATATTGCACCATAACAACTACTGTATATTACCATTATTTATAGCCAATTCTTACATAAGGGTAGGACAATATTAGACTGGTGTTGTAAAGCAACCTAGTCTAACTTAATTAATTGTGCTAACCTGGTGTAAGGGAAGGATATTATGCTTGTCTAGAGTTGAACCTTTAGTACAGCCTAGCAAGTATATATATTTTATTTTGCAGTTTCTTATGACAACACAAGTTGTGTTGTACATTTACCACTAATGTAGTAATAATTTTACTATAATCAATGCACCTTTGAGTGATTTTGTTACTGTCAATACCAACCTATGGTGATATTGAGGAGCTAACCTAAAGGTACTACCATAGACATTCAGTATCACTCAAATCATTTGAGTGTATGATTATATAATGTGTATTATTTAAATGTTAAGCTGCTCTAGTTCAAGCCTTAGAAGCAGCCAAAGTCCAAGTCCAACAAGGCTTGGCCCTAGTACAACTGCAGCATGGCTAGCCCAAACAGCCATCATGTTTACTGCAGAAAAAATGAAAGCGACCCTCGCAAGTATGAAAGGCCATTTAACCAGACACATCAATAAATGCGAGGGTTTATGTAAACAAACTCCAGTTAATCATGTTGAACTGTAAGACTATCAT
>WNGS01146093.1:0-29331 GCA_020271785.1 Procambarus virginalis | reverse complement strand
ATAATAATAATATAATAATAATAATAATAATAATAATAATAATAACTAACAAAAGTAGATAATATTGGTAGTTTGGTAGTTAATATTTAGTAGTCTTCATCGGCGGGCCGATGACGACTACGATACTGCCATACAGTAGTTAGAAGTAAACTAAATAAAAAAAGAAATTGCTATAGCTAATCTCTACTATAAACTGAGAGCAATGACTACACCAAATGCAACACCTGAAGTTCTTTAAGTATGTAGACTCCAAGTGGAGTCTCTAGTCAAAGCTCTTGCTGCCAAGGCAGATGTGCCTAGGGCAAAGTCAGTGTTAAAATTAGAGATTCAGAGAAAATTTCTCAAAGAAATTCTAGCCTCCATCTGTTCTCATTATAGGACAGACATCCTATCCTTTGACGAGAGTTTTGAGGGATTCAGAACAACTGTCAATAGGCTGAAAGCTCATGACAGAATAATATCTGACATTAACAGGTCGACCACAATCAGTGAGATCAAAGAGTGTCACAAATAAAACTAATAAACATAAAACATCTACTACCACTCTAAGGTGGAAAAAGAGCAGTGTAGGTACGTACACAGTGAGTCCCGCCAAACATACAGTAACTGTGTCACCCAAGGGGTGACTCCTAACACTATTGTAGGATGGAGAGACTGTTCTGCCAAAAGAAACACTCGCTGTACCACTGTCAAAATTACCCCTGAATATATCATCTTAAAGAGTTGTATAAATGCACCAGATGCTTAAAATCACATGACCACAGTACCTGTGCCACACCACCACAGATATGCAACAGGTGCCATAAGGGTCAACACCATACAGTACTGTGTGGGGACACCAGACCTAGGTCGCCCAAACAGCAGATGGAGGAAAAAACTTCTACCACATTGCAGTACTGTAAGGTACGACAGGATGTAAGCGTACTAACTACACAGTCTGACAATATTGCGACTTTACCAACTGCTCAATTACACTTTAAAAAAGAAGTCTAAGATGACCATACGTGGCTTATTTGTTCAAGGATCTCAAAAGGCGATTGTCACAGAGAAGTTGGCAGATGCCTTAAAACTTAAACCAATACATCAAGTATAATTGAACATCTCAGGGATCCTGCCCAACACGGACTCCAAAATTATAAAATAGTTCGACCACTAGTATGTCTAGGCGGTTATGCCAGACCAGTACAAGCTATAGTGGTTGACAAATCCCACTTGACCTATATGTTCATGGTCTAGGGAACACAGCCAAACGCCTTCAAAGTAGACATTAAGTTGGCTGACAATAAAATCCAGTCTGACCACCTCACTGATATAGGTATACTTGTTAGGTGCAGACTATTACCACAAATACATCACTGGCAACTATACGACAGGGAATAACCTGCTATTGTCTGCAGTAGGTAATTTGCTCACTGGCCCAGTATTCAGTCAGAGGTAACTAATATCTGCAAACAGTAAACAAATGAGCCCAGTGATGGCTGTGTGACTAGGCGTAGCGCAGTCACCACCTAAGTTCAGTTACATGTTTCATAGCCTGTGCTACTTGGAACTTTTTGTTCCAAGTAGCGAATCTTTAACAACAACAACAACAACAGTTACGTCCAAGGATGAGCTCGATCCCCCTGTAAACAAATTATGGGATCTAGCCACCTTAGGCATTGCCCGTGTACAACCCAGTCCAGATGATACTTGGATGTATAAGCAGTACCTAGACTCAGTAAGTACATAGAAAATCAATACTGGGTTATTCTACCATGGAAGTTCAACCATCAGTAACTTTCAGTAAATCATTTCATTTATCTAAACCAATTAAAATCACAAGTGTTGCACTTAAATACACAACCTGAAAACTTAAAACTGTATCCTGAAATAATCCAACAACAACTCGATTATAACTTCATCGAAGTTGTAAAAAATGATAATCCTAAGGAGGGACATCATTTACCACACCATGCCATACTAAAAGAGTCAGTTACCACACCTATAAGGATTGTTTAACTGCAGTGCTAAGGCTAACCAAATTTTTTTTTTTTTAATTTATTTTTACATGCAAGCATGCAAGTATAAGCAATAATACAATAAAATTAACATAAGAAAACAAATGAGCAAAACAAACAAACCACCGGCCAGAAGGACCGACAGCACAGTACAAAAACATCAATAAACAAATAGCGCAAACAGGCAAACAATACCCAAATTACAATAACACATAAAACAAGGTCATAATACACATAGAAAGCAGAGGAGAACAAGAAATAAAAAAATAAAAAAATAAATAATAAAATCATAAAACAAAAAACCATAACATAACAAACAAACCAATAAACAAACAAAAAAACATGCACAACCACTCACGTAAGAGGGCAAACAGCATAGCCATAGGGGCACATAATACATCAGAATCAAGAAACAGATAATCATGAAAAGGTATAGCCTAATTACAATAAACAGGGACATTGAGAAACTAAACACGACATCGGCCTGAAGGGCACACAATACACTAATTACAATAAACAGGGACATTGAGAAAACTAAATACGACACCGGCCTGAAGGGCACACAATAAATACCACAGAACATACTAAATCCACTACAGACGCGAAATACTCAGCAAGCACACAAACTATCAAGAGTGCGCATACTTATCCGGCCACTCAGCTGCCGGGAAACGAAGACAATACGCCTCCCAAAGCAACATGATGTCGTCAGAGTGACTATGGGCCGTACGAGGATCGGGCATCAAATTCGGCACACCCTCAACAAAAGCCTGAGCCTGTGGAACCCAGATAGTCGAGGGGCACCACGGAACAGGCAGCACTCGGTCATGAAAGCCAAATTCCAAAGGTTGGTCTTCTGATCGTACGCCACGCCGGAGGCCAAGATGATCGGGACGGGCTTCCCCCTACAGGCGCGGGCAACGGCAGCGCACTTGTAACCTTGTCAGCCCCACAGGGCTCCGCAGCAACCACCGGACGGGACATCTGCAGGGCCCGAACATCCTTCTTCAGCAACAACACGAGGTCGCGGCCTGCACCAGCACCCACCTCACCTACGTCCGGAGGAGCTACCACCTCCCACTGCGGAGAACCGCCTGCAGAAGAAACAGGAGGTGAATCATACACACAATCCTTGGCATCAGCAGGTACATGGACGTCAGCGACCACCACATCATCTCCCGAAGACCCATCGGCGTCGAAACCCTCCACATCAGCCCATGCAGTAGAAGAACGCCTGGACCGCTTGGGCACCGGGCGCACATCCTCAGAGCCGGAGGCGGACCCAGAACCACGGGCATCACAAGCCGTGCGAACCAACGCCCGTCTCATGACAGCAGCAGCCTCAACCGCAGGGGAACCGGACCACATACAACAGGAGGCCCCACAGCCACCCCAGCACTCAGCGCAGCCGGGACCCGAGGCGAGGATGCAGGCGAGCACGCAGGGCCAGGCGCAGCAACTGAAGACGGGTGAGCAGACGGCGAGGAGGGAGCATCAGAAAGGCCCACGGAGCATCAGGGACAGGAGCAGGAGTATCCACCGAGGGCATCGCAACATCCTGAGGAGGGTCGGCGACATTCGGGGGAACGTCCACCACAGGGGGCGCATCAGGCGACACAGGGGGCTTAGCCGCGTCCGGGGAGGCGTCCAGACCACAGAAACCTCCTCCACAGGAAGCGGTGGGAAGTCCTCCTCACTGAAGAGTTCACAGGCGCAGAGGCCGGCGCAGAACATTCAGCAGCCTGATGGCCCGACAGGCCACAGCGATAACATGTCCGGGGCTGGCGGGCGTAAAACACCCGAACTGTGTACCCCAGCAGACGCACAGAGGACGGGATATCCTCCCGTAACCTCATGCCCAGGTACGAATGTTTGTGCGACACCCTTTAGTGGGCTCGAGGACACCACATTCACCCCACACTAACGACGGCGCCAAAACGGCCGAAGTACCGCCGGAGCAGACCCTCCGGAAACTCCAAAGGAGCCCATGGACGCTGACGTATGTGAGGGCACCACTCCGATCAGATATGGACACAGTGCCCGCACCATCCTGCAGAGGCAATGTCCGCCCCTCGTATCGACGTAGAAATTCGCGATACGCCATGTCTGCAGTGAATTTCAGGATCACCCGACGGGCCGTCACCAGCTCGACACCGTAGATATCCATCACAGGTACCTGCAGCTGCTCACACACCCTTGCAATCTCTGGGTATCCAGCCCGGCTGGAAAATTCCAGGCCCACAGACTGAGCCCGCAGTACCGGTGGGAGGGGGACCCCCATCGTAACTCGTTCCGCCACGTCAGCAGGCAGCCAACCAGGCAACACCAGTTTGCTTCCTATTTTGTTTTTTTTTTTTATTTTTATTTTTACATGCAAGCATGCGAATTAAATACAATAAAAACAAAGAACACAGTAGAAACCACAGAGAACAAACCCCATCAGCCAGAAGGGCCGACAGCACAGCATAACAAAGAACAAACTCAAAAATGTACAGAAAACACAGAACAAAAAGTAAACACAGTCAGCAAAAAATATAAACAAAATCAGTAAGGCTCATAGCAAACAGTACAAAAACCATCGGTACAACAAACAAACCTAACACCGGCCTGAAGGACCGGACCCAAAATACACTGCAATACACAAATGAAACAGAGAAGAAATAATAATTCAAGAACAGAGATCTCACCTCATAGCCAGAAGGGCACATAAATCAACAAATTAAATATACATGAACAAGAAAGGCATAGCCAAAAGAGCACAGAAGACAACAAAATAAAGAACATAGAACATGAAAAGGCATAGCCAAAAGAACAGGGACATTTAGAAAACCTCGGCCTGAAGGGCACACAATACACATCACATAACATACATCACATAACAGACGAAAACCCAAGATACACCCGATAGAACCGCAAGCACACAGACTATCAGTCCTGTGCATACTTTTCCGGCCACTCTGCAGCCGGGAAAAGAAGACAATACGCCTCCCATATCGCCATAATATATTCCGGAATAGGGGGACGAAGGGTCGTCCGAGGATCGGGCATTGAAAGCGGCACACCCTTAGCAAATACATTAACGCCGGAACCCAGACAGTCGTGGGGCACCACGGAATAGGCTCCACTATGTCATGAAAGGTAATACCTATAGGGTTGGACTTCTCATGATACTCCGTGCCGTCGGCTAAGATGAACGGGATAGGCTTCTTCGGGATAGGCTTCTTCGTACCGGCGCAGGCAACGGGCAGCGCACTTGTAACCGCGGCAGCCTCACAGGGCTGCTCATCAACCACCGGACGGGACACTCGTGGGGGCTCCTCACCCCGAACATCCTTCCGCAGAACCAACACGAGGTCCCGACTTGCACCAGCACCCTCTTCACCAACCACTGGAGGTGCAACCACCCCCCACTGCGGGGAACTGCCGACAGAAGCCACAGGAGGCGAATCATAGACACAGCCCTCGGCATCAGCAGATATATGGACGTCAGCGGCCACTACCCCAAGTCCTGATAATCCATCAGCGCCAGAATCCACCTCATCAGCCCATGCAGTAGATGAGCGCCTGGATCTCTTGGGCACCGGGCGCACATCCTCGGAACCGGAAGTGGACCCAGACCCACGGGCATCACAAGCCGCTCGTACGCGTCTGACGACTGCAGCAGCTTCAACCGCAGGGGGAACCGGACCACACACAACCAGGGACCCCTCAGCCACTTCAGCATCCGGGATCCGAGTCGAGGAGATAGGGCCAGGCGCAGCACCGGAAGACAGGGGAGCAGGCGTAGAGGAGGGCGCAGGACCACGGGCCACTGGAGCAGCAGGGACAGGGATACGAACAGGATCAGGGGAATCCACTGATCTCATCGCAACAGCCGGAGGAGGGCCAGCGACATCCGGGGAAACGTCAGGAGACGCCGGGGGAGCCGCAGCAACGAGCCGGGCGGGCTCCACATCCCCGAGGTCCTCGTCCAGTGGAAGCGGCGGGAAATCCTCTTCCCGAAAGAGGTTGACAGGTGGATCCGCCTCGCACCCTGCAGCCTGATGCCCCATCAAGCCACACCGGAAACAGGTCCGAGGCTGCCGGGCATAGTACACCCGGATGTAGCATCCCAGAAGCCGGACCGAAGACGGAATGTCCGACCGCAGACGCATGCCCAAGGTGCGAATATTCGTCCGCCTCCCGGCGTACTTCCCGGAGGATAACGTATTGACCCTCACACTGACGACGGGCCCAAATCGCTGGAAATAACGCCGCAGAAGCTCTTCGGGAAACTCCAAAGGCGCCCCATGCACGCTGACATAGGTCAGCGCACCACTCCGGTCTGATATGGCGACTGAGCCGGTACCTCCTGGCAAGGGCAGCGAGCGCCCTCGTAACGACTGAGGAAGGCACGATATACCTCCTCCGTCGCCAGCTTGATGACAACGCGACGCGCAGTCACCAGCTCAATCCCGTCAATATCCAGCACCGGGATATGCAGCAAGTCGCACAGTACCTCCGCTACCTCTGGATACCCAGCACGGCCAGAGAATTCCAGTCCTACCGAGTTCACACGCTTGATTGCAGGTAGGGGACCACCCATGGTGAACCCAACACCTGCCACGTCTGCACACCGCCCGGCAGGCAACAACACTGGGGGGTGGGGGGGGCAGCTACGCCCCGCCACCTGGCGATCAAACGGCAGACTACCCTAGCAGTCACGGAGGGACACGTCCGCACTCCACGGCTGCTCAGGGTCAACTCCCTTTCTCATCGATTGGTGCTAACTTGCAAGTAAAATCCCACAGACTCAGACACATATCAACACATATCTCTCAGGCAGCTATCCAAACTCTCTTCTCCTTTCACAGTCAGCCCGACAGATGTTGTGTCCATCATACACTCACTAAAAACCAAAGCTGGGAACATCAGTGAAATCCCATCCATTGTATACAAGAGAGCCTCTCATGCTCTTGCGCCACCTATAGCTCTGCTGTTCAACAAATCCCTTGAGTGTCGTACCTTCCCTGATATCCTTAAAAATGCAAGAGTAACGCCAGTTCATAAAGGAGGTAATCCGGCAGACATAAACAAATATAGACCAATTTCGAACCTACCCATTCTATCAAAAATATTTGAAAAAAATATCAACAAACAGCTCTACTCCTATCTCGTAAAATTCGACATTCTTAGCCCCTGTCAGTTTGGCTTCCGCTCCCAAAAGAGTACCAACGATGCAATTATTAGTCTCCTTGATATAATTTACTCAGCCCTTGACAAAAATGAGTTTCCGATTGGACTCTTAATTGACCTGAGAAAGGCCTTTGATACTGTTAATCACAATTACCTCTTACGTAAACTCCATCATTATGGAATCCGAGGCCATGCACTGGACTATATCCAATCCTATCTTAGTGATAGACACCAATGTGTAGCCATCAATAATATAACCTCTCCCACTCTACCAATAACCGTTGGAGTGCCACAGGGCAGCATCTTGGGACCTCTTCTATTTCTTATATACATCAATGATCTGCCTAATGTCTCTAACATTCTGAAACCTATTTTGTTTGCTGATGATACTACCCTCATCTACTCTAACCCCAACCCACATACTCTAAATAATGTTGTTAATAATGAACTAAAAAAAGTCCACTTATGGATGTCAACCAACAAACTAACACTTAATATAGAAAAGACCTACTACATCTTATTTGGAAGCAAATCTACAAATGCAATTCAGCTTCAGATAGACAATGTAAACATTAGCAATAAAAATGATGGAAAATTTCTTGGCCTATTCTTAGACAAGAGACTCAACTTCAGAACTCACATACAACAAATAACTAAGAAAGTCTCTAAAACAGTTGGTATACTCTCCAAAATCAGATACTATGTACCTAACTCTGCTCTCATCTCTCTATATTATGCACTAATCTATCCCTATCTCAACTATGGTATCTGTGCATGGGCTTCAACCACTGCAAACCATCTCAAGTCCATCATCACCCAGCAAAAATCTGCTATCAGAATAATATCAAATTCTGCTTTCAGACAACACTCAGCCCCCTTGTTTAACTCCCTAAACATGCTAAATATAATCTCACTCCATAAATTCTCTTGTGTCAACTACATTTACAAAACCCTGTTCTTAAATGCAAATCCTGCTCTGAAACTCTTCCTGGACAGATGTAATAGGACCCATTATCACCACACCAGAAATAAATATCTCTTTGATATCCCCAGAGTTAAACTTAATCTGTGTAAACACTCTATGCAAATAAAGGGACCCAGTTTATGGAACTCACTCCCTATTGAATTGAAAAACTGTCCAACTCTTACATCATTCAAAATCAATACTAAAAAGTACCTAATTTCATCTTCATAGTTTTTCACCTTTTGCCTTAAAATTGCACTGTATCTATTGCTACCCAATCTCCCAACCTTTATGTTCCCAATTTGAACATCTTTACCATTGTGATCATTGCTGTCTTCTTATATGTGCTGCCAATCTGCTGTATGGTGTCTATTAATCTTGTTTATCTGTATCTATTGCTACCCAATCTCCCAATCTTTATGTACCCAATCTGAACATCTTTACCATTGTGATCATTGCTGTCTTATATGTGCTGTCAATCTGCTGTATGGTGTCTATTATTCTTTTAAATTACCCATCAAGCTGTCAATGTAATCAATCAGAGCTTTAATATAACAATGTGCTTTAATATACTTACAAAGCTCTCTCATCTCATTTTTCTCTTGCAATGTATTTGTTATCATTTATCAATTCTGATAGAACTTACCTACTTAAAATTATCTGTTAGATTAAGGACCTGCCCGAAACGCTGCGTGTACTAGTGGCTTTACAAGATTGTAATACTGTCCTATTCAATGTATTCTCACAAACCCAATGTACCTTCTTGTATATAAATAAATAAATAAATAAATAAATAAATAAATAAATAAATAAATAAATTAAGTTTTTCCTGCCCAAAACGCTTTGCGTAATAGCGGCTTTAGGCATTGTATGTACTAGCCTTATCTATAAATCATTCATTCTTTGTAAAATTCCTTGTATGTATGTACCTTACCTAAATAAACATTTTATTTTTTTTTTTTTTATTTTTAACCCACGAGCACCACAACATAAATAAGTATTTCGTTGATTTAAGTTGACAGTCATGCTAATATAATTGCCAGTCAGGCTTATGTAATTCACAATCATCTTAATATAATTGCCAGTTTGGATAATATAATTGACAGAGAGGATTATGCCAGTCAGGCCAATATAATTGTCAATAAGGCTAATATAATTGCCAATCAGGCTAATATAATTTTGAACTGGACTTTTTCACCCACAGGGTTATTGATTGATGGAACTGCCTACCTGTCGAAGCCTTAACTGCCAAAACTGTGCTGAATTTCAAAATATAATTGGAACAGATCATCAAGGCAAATGGAGGAGGTGGGGGGTAGAGACCTTCAACAAGCCGCCGGCTTCCTGTTCTCATTGAGGCCACAAGGGTTAGTGGTCCTCAGGTAAATCAGGTAAAGTCTTATTCCCAGACAATTACAGCATAACTGATAAAATAAGGTAGAGTAATATAAATTTCTGGTAATTTTGAGTGATATAAATTTCTAGAGTAATATAAATTAAAATTTCATATTCACTTGACTGACAGTTATAAATGCCAGTCTGCCTTCAATAAACTCTTCGGTGAAATATTTATAATCAAGAGAAGAACTCATAAATAAGCCTAAGCAAAAATAAAAAATGGACATCAGTTTGCATTTTTATTTATTTACATATATACAAGAAGGTACATTGGGTGTTAAGAGAAAACATAGAATTTAAGTTGAAATTACAATCTTGTAAAACCACTAGCAAAGGGCAAGTCCCTAAACTAACAGAAAGTTTTAGAGATATAAGAGTAAAATTGATAAAAGGTGTTTAACAGGTACTTTACAGCTTTACTTTACAAGTACAGATGATTTTCAGTAGGATAATTAGAGTAAAATTTGCAAAAAAAAAATTCACGTACATTGTAAGAACTTTTGACACAAAAGATGATTAGAATAATGCACAATAATAACAATAAACAATAATGAACAAGGAATCCTAGGTAATTAGGAAAACATCTCAGGGTTATACATTGGTTCAATGAAGGACAATATGAGGATCATTACAAGGAGTAATGCAGTAGAATATGCACTCAATACAACAAACATGATAACAGATGATCTAAGATTACAATGGTAAAGAATATGGCTTAGGTACAAAGAATGGGGATTGGGTAGCAATAGAAACAGTGCGAAGATAAAGCTATAGGTAGAAGACTATGAAGGTGAAATTAGATACGTTTTGGTTTTATTTTTGAATAAGGCAAAAGTAGGACAGCTTTTCAGTTCATTGGAGAGTGAGTTCCATAGACTAGGTCCCTTTATTTGCATAGAGTGTTTACATAGATTAAGTTTCACTCTAGGGATATCAAAGAGATATTTATGTATGGTGTGGTGATTATGTGTTCTATTACGTCTGTCCAGGAAAAGTTTCAGAACAGGGTTTGTACTTAAAAAAGGGTTCTTTAAATGTGATTTGCAAAGGAGAATATATGGAGTGAATTTATGTTTAGCATGTTTAGGGATTTAAACAGGGGAGCTGTGTGTTGTCTGAAAGCATAGTTATTATCCTGATAGCAGATTTCTGCTGGGTGATGATGTGCTTGAGGTAGTTTGCAGAGGTTGAACCCCATGCACAGATACCATAATTAAGATAGGGATAGATTAGTGCATAAAATAGAGAGATGAGAGCAGAGTTAGGTACATAATATCTGATCTTAGAGAATATACCAACTGCTTTAGAAACTTTTTTAGTTATGTGTTGAATGTGAGTGCTGAAGTTGAGTCTCTTGTCTAGGTATAGGCCAAGGAACTTTCCATCATTTTTGTTGCTAAGGTTTACATTATCTGAAGCTGAATTGCATTTGTTGATTTGCTTCCAAATAAGATGTAGTACGTCTTTCCTATGTTTAGTGCGAGTTTGTTGGTTGACATCCATAAGTGGACTTTTTTTAGTTCATTGTTTACAACATTATTTAATATGAGTGGGTTGGGGTCAGAGTAGATGAGAGTAGTATCATCAGCAAACCAAATTGGTTTAAGCATGTTAGAGACATTAGGCAGATCATATGAATCTGATGAGAAAATTCTTTGCTTAACATACATTTCCCTCTCAATCAAATGGTCTCATCTTAAATACATCTCAGATTGTCATCTTCACCAGCTCCAAAAATAAATAATATTACAACAGAAATGTCCATTACTTAGCTACAGAATATAATACATTATAAATATATTTCCTCAGAGAACATTAACAGAAAGCACATCATTATTTACATAATGATGTGTTTTGATGTGGGGAAGGGGGTGACGACCTTTAACACGCAGCTGACTTCCTGTTCTCATCAAGGCCACTAGGGTTAGTGACCCTCGGGTAAATCAGGTAAAATATTATTCCCAGACAATTACAGCATAACTGATAAAGTTAGGATAGAGTAATATAAATTTCTGGTAAATTTAGAGTGATATAAATTTCTAGAGTAATATCAATTTTAATTTCATAGTCACTTCACTGACAGTTATAAATACCAGTCTGCCTTCAATAAACTCTTCGGTGAAATATTTATAATGAAGAGTAGAACTCACAAATAGGATCAAACTAAATTTTTTTTAACTGGACATCACTTTGCATATGAATGTGATGAGAAAATTCCTTGATTACCATACATTTCCCTACCAATGAAATGGTCTCATCTTAAGTACATTTCACACTGTCTTCTTCACCAACTCCAATGCTAAATAATATTACAACAAAAATGCCCATAACTTAGCTACAGAGTAAATTAAATTTTAAAAAAATTTCACAGAGCAAAAACAAAGCACATTATTATTTGCATAAATATGAAGAAAGACATTTAAAGCTTTGTTTTATCTTTGCTAAACGAAAGAGATTTTTTTATACTTATAAGATATTTTGAGTTTTCCTAGTGACAGCTTCTCTAGTTCTTGCTTGGTCATCTAACTTTCATAAAAGAACAATATAATAAAATATCTTTAGATCTTTACCTTTCATTGTTTAGTGTATTTCTCAAACAAAATATAATTACCTCTGAAGAACATTCAACTGAACAAATCCACAAGGGCCGTGACAAGGATTCGAACCTACTTCTGAGAGCATCCCAGATGCTGCCTTAATCGACTGAGCTACGACATGATCCAACTGACATTGTGATAACACACTGTTAGATTAAAGGTATGTTAATATACCATTATGTACCTCATTATCCTTCAACATTCTCTTAATTATCTTTCACACTCAAAGTGTTTAGCCTATTATCTGCATGTATCATCTTGTGCCTCATCATATGTCCATGGTGACGGAATTTATTCCCACACTCTGGACACTCGTGAGGTTTGTCATCTAAATGCATTAACATGTGCTGTATTATAGTTCCATGGTCTCTAATTTTTTTGCCACACTCATCACACTGAAAAGGTCTCTCATCCACATGCACTATCCTGTGCTTCTTCATATTTCTGTTCCGAACCATAATGGAAACTGACCCAAGTATAGGATGGGTTAACCCAAGTATCGTGTTTTCAAAAGGGTCGCCCGTCTTGGAAAAGATGAACGCTGAATGAATATTGTTGAAAACATCTTGATTACTTATTAAACCAAAATTATTTATTAGTCAGAAGAAAGACAGAAACGCGATCTATATGTAAAACCTCTATCAGACAAATATTTTAAGTAAAACCGAAGATATTTGTAGTTGTATAAAAGTGGCAGTTTTCATCTCTCGTCGAGCTCGAAAACCGCAGCATTCATCTCAGAACCATGCCTATTTCACGCAGATTCCCTAATAACGTAAGAGTTTTATATGTCACAAGAAAGATAGAAATATAAGCTTTATTCTAAATACCTTACCATGGGCATATTTAAATTTAAAGCGAAGATACGTGTACTTTTATAATAGCCGAGCTCCGACCCCGGACAGATCGATCGACGGAGCAACTCTCTCTCAGAACAATGCTTATTTCACGTAAATTCGTTAATAAACATATATGTTTTATATGTCTCAAGAAAAGCAGACATATAAGCTTCACTTTAAGCACTTTACCATAGATATATTTAAAGTTCTAATGAAGATACATGTATTTTAAAAATTACGGAGCTCCGACCCCGTACAGACTGAACGACAGAGCAACTCTCTCTCAGATCAATGTTTATTTCACGTAAACTCGTTAATAAACACAAATGTTTTATATGTCATAAGCAAGATAGAAATATGAGCTTCATTTAATTACATTACAATAGACATATTTATAGCTCAAGTGAAGATACATATGTTTTTATAGTGGCGTTCAGTAGCTTTTCGGTCATGGAGGGTCCGTAGAATTACCCAAATCTACCCAAATCTACCCAAATGTACCCAAATCCTCCTAGCATTACGTAAGTAATGAAGAAATATGATATATTTACTTACTGTAATGTTGGTGCTGCACGTAGAACACGATCAAACCTATTTTCACTCTGAAATAATGTAATTTCATATCGAAATTCGAAGTAAATATGTAGCAGGTGACGCCATAGGAAGTCGACGGTCCAAGCGACAAAATTGTGGAGCGACTTATCCAAGATATATGGTCGCCTGGAGAGTGTTTGCTGCCATATCAGCCTCCTGTACACAGTGATTCAGTCGTCGCACTTCTTTGCTCAAATTGTCGCAAATTTAATTAATGATATTAACAAGTAGAATGGGTATTTGTAATAATATCTTTCATAAATACCCACAAAACATTTAATATTTATTTAAAAAAATGTGTCTGGAAGTTAAATCAACTCCACAGGACAATAATTTTGTTATATAGATACTAACGTTATTCGTTTGTATGCGTTCGCTACTTAAACTACCCATGTCCTTTTCGTTCATAGAACACCGAACCCTACACGCTCTCTGATATATTGCTTAATTAATAGAGATTCACAAATAAAACTTAGATTTGTATATGTTATCAGAAAGGCAGAGATAAAATAGTTTTTGTGAATCCATCACAGAGATTATATCTTATTAGACAGGAAAGATATTCATATTTTAAACAAGGTTTCTTGGCCGACGCTCTCCCTATCGATGGGATCTATGATCTTTCGAAGATCAATGTTAATTTAATCTAAATATTGTAATAAACGAAGTTTTCTATGTCATAATAAAGATAGAAATATAAGCTGAAGATATATGCCTTTTTACAGTTACGTGATGGCTATCTCAGGGAGTGTGAAGGCCTGCAAACAAGTGAATTAATTGTGTAATTCATTTGCATATGTGCAAAGTAACATCAAAGGTCTATATGTCAGCATAAACAAAGATGTAGACGATAATGTGACTACATTTCAAGTAAAATATATCTTAAATGAAAGCCAAGACATGGTTAAATAAATAGCCAATACCACACCATCGTCGGTGTCCGGACACATGAAAACTTCCAATGCATCAGTGTCCTTTTTTTTCCAAAGCTTAAGGGTTTGACATTATTGATAGTGTATGAACTGAATATGGCAAAGTGATCACTAACTAATTCATGAACAATTGATCCTCCGACAGCATTATCAATGAGACCGTGACCAATGACATAATCAAGCCTGCCACCCATGAGGTGTGTGACGTTAGAGGAGTCAAAGTTGAATACGGACATGTTATTATCTCTTAAGTATTTTACAAAGACTCATCAGTGTCCTGCCAGGCGGGCAATACAGGCTTCACAATTCAGAAAAAATTAGTAATTAAATACAGATATAAACTTTGTTTTCAAACGTTTATTGTAACAATATCTCGAGTATAAGAATCAAGATATATTTTGGACTTAACAATTTCCTATAAAGTTGCAATGCTACCTTAATTGTATATGATCATCATCATATACAGACAGAAATTAACTTATAAAATGTTGAGGTTAAGATAGACGTATGTTAATTATGACGCATAATCACTCTTCAGAACTTAATTATAAACCATAATATTATAATTATAATAATTCATTTTTTAGGGGAACTGGAAGCCACAGTATATTCATACACGATAGGCTTTTATCAAGGTCATCCTTAAGGTCGAATTACTGACCCCGCCTAGGATGCAACCCCACAACAAGCTGACTAATTCCTGAGTACCTACTTACTGCTAGGTGAACAGTTGCATTACGTGAAAGGAAATTTACTCAACCATTTCTGTCCCGCCCAGGATTCGAACACGGAATTCTCGATTGTGCGTCGAGAACGAACAAGACTAATACTGGGACCCCTATACATATGATGATATGTTTTATATTATCAGAAAATCGGAAACAAAATTTATTTGTAAATATTGGTCATTAAAGTATTTTGGAAACAGAGGTGTAATTTTTAGTTATCTTAATATAGAGCACGAATATCATACTCATCCTGTGAATGGGAGTTTATTGTGCACCCCATACTCATCCTGTGAATGGTAGTTTATTGTGCACCCCATACTCATCCTGTGAGTCCTGTTTACGTGCACCCTATACTCATCCTCTGTGCGGTAATTTATTGTGCAACCCATACTCATCCTGTTACCAGTAGTTTGTGCACCCCATACTCATCCTCTGTGCGGTAATTTATTGTGCATCCCATACTCATCCTGTTACCAGTAGTTTGTGCAACCCATACCCATCCTGTTACCTGTAATTTATTGTGCAACCCATACTCATCCTGTTACCAGTTGTTTGTGCACCCCATACCCATCCTGTGACCTGTAAATTATTGTGCAACCCATACTTATCCTGTTACCTGTAGTTTATTGTGCACCTTATACTCATTCTGTGAGTCATATAGGACATCGTACAACCCTTTCTCATCGTGTGAATCTTTGTTTACTTTGCTCTCCATACTCATCCTCTGTGCGATAGTTTCTTATGCATCCCATACCCATCGTGTGAGTGGTAGTTCATTGTGTACCCTATATACTCATCATGTGAGCATAGGGTACACAATGAGTCCATTTGTACTCCATAGTCATCATCAAGAAGTGTATTTTACCAGCATTGTAATACAAATTAAGAATAAAGTCTTAACTGGAGTACGGACCCATAATCAAAATAAGAGCCATCACTAATTATCATGACAAACGGCCTAGGCTACACTTCCGCCTTCGACAAGCTGCCGCCGGAGGTGGGTAGTTTATTGTACACCCCCGCACCCCCAGCCCTGGGGAGCGGGCATTGGAATGTGGACATGTAAACCATTACCCCCCCCCCTCACTCCTCCTGTTAACAATAATACAAATAATAACAAAAAAAACTAATAATATTAATAAAAATAATAATGAAGAAACTTACTGTAATACCCTTGTGCTTGAATGAAGATGAAGGAAAGACTCAATAAATGTGTAAGTGTATTAAAAACTAAATTTTCAAATCTAACCTTCATTCCTTCTCAATGTGCTGTATACCATGAAATGATTATACATTGTTCTATTGTGAACATTGTATACAGGGCCTCAGGATATACATCCCCACAACAATGAACTACCTCCCAGGTATCTAATTACTGCTAGGTGAACAGCAGGTCATCTAGCAGTGAACACCACCTGCCAGCTCACCTAGTAATGAACACCACCTGCACATCGCACCGCACCACCTGCCAGCAGGTGCAGAAGTACGATGGAGAGAGCAAAGTATACAATATTTCAAGTATAGGAATAGAGATATATTTAGGATTTAACGTTTTCCTATAAAGTTTCAATAATACCTTTATTTGATGGTGCTACATAGCCTTCCCGGCTTGGTGCCTTCTTTGATAATTACTTACAATTATTGAAGTTTATCATCATCTTTTACAAAAAGAAATTAACATAAAAATGTAGTCATTTTAATACACAACAGGCATAACTGTGGCGTGCTTATCTCTGAAGCTAGACACAGGTATAATGAAATAATCAATGATGGAGTCAGAGTTTGTCTCCTGTGGATTCCTTCCCATATTGGTCTCCGAATGCATGATGGAACTGATGAGTTGGCCAAGACATTTGCTCGTAAAGAGGGAATTGATTACCAACTTGGACTGCCTTTGAGCAGCCTGAGGGCAGTAATATCCCGGGAACATCAACTAAATTTCGGAGACTTGAGGCAAAGTGAAACTCACACCAGTTACTCCATCTATCATTATTCTATTATGCAGGAAGAACCGCACGTCTATGGGTCATCCAATAATGTTAGCAGACTTCTTGATGTTACCACTGCTAGGCTTAAGCTCGGCTACAAGTACCTCTGGGAGTTTGTAACATCTGCTGATGTAGATCTGACTAAATATAAACTCTGTCAGCAGAACTATTCGCATACTTTGCGTCATTATATAATGGAATGTGAAAAAAATCACGGAACTTAGAGATAACACCATCAATGGTTTCCAAGAAATGTGTAAGCACTTCATTCATAATGATGTGCTGCCCGAAATCTTAGCGAAGTATCCAAAATTTGCTTACTGTAAGTAATGCATGCACATGACTGTAAAGCTGCCGCCCAGTTGGGTGGGTGTGGAGTACATGACTGTAAAGCTGCCGCCCAGTTGGGTGGGTGTGGAGCACATGACTGTAAAGCTGCCGCCCAGTTGGGTGGGTGTGGAGCACATGACTGTAAAGCTGCCGCCCAGTTGGGTGGGTGTGGAGCACATGACTGTAAAGCTGCCGCCCAGTTGGGTGGGTGTGGAGCACATGACTGTAAAGCTGCCGCCCAGTTGGGTGGGTGTGCAGCAAGACTAGTAACTGTGTGACTCACCATAGATGTAAAGTGCCTTGTATAGTGACTGTTGTGAGCCTCTTGTTGATCACTTGTGACACAAAAGATTATTTGTGTGGGGGTGATTAAATATGTATGTGTATGTATACATGTATATGTATGTACATGTATGCATGAGTATATGTATATATAACATTAATAATTTTGTAACTAGCGTCAAAAGATTGTTATTTGCTTAGTTAAACGAACTAGAGGGTTCAGTTCCTGAACCGATTATGTGCCTCTGTAATCCTTTACACAACCGCCCACGGGGTGGGTATGGGGTGCATAATAAAGAAAGAAATTGAAAAACAGAACTCGATATGTATGTAAATTATGATACCGGATAAGATCACTATTAAGAAATTAATTATAAACCACAATATGTTCTGTATCATCAAAAATTCGGAAACATATCATATATTTTCAAATATTTGTAATTAAAGTATTTATTTAGGAAATATGTATTTTAGTTTCCCTAGTTAGCTCTGAGAACACATATTCTTGCAGCAAGAATTTCTTTCCACCAATTTGAGAGGTGCTAATGAGACTATAGTCTCGACCCACTGGACAGGTCATGAACAACAATCAACTATAGCACCATCTATGTCAGAAGATATTCAAAATGTTCTTGATATCATTCAAATTGTCAATACGAGAGCAGAATACATAAGTTGAGTGATGTCAAAGGAATCATATTGACTGACCGAGCCCTATTGTAAATATTTGTGGCTTCCTGACCATAAAGTTACCGCCACGGTCTAGGGTAAGAGACCGGATGTACCCAGTATACAAGCCACGCTAGCTATTAGTTCATATAAGCTGACAACTTACCCAGATAAACAAAACTTCCTAATAATATATATTCAATTAATACAAATGAAATGTTTAAATCGTGATTATATATGTATCACGTGGACAATTTTTAATGTAATTTTTTCCCCAGATATTCGGGCTCCTTATTATGCTTCGTCTTGAGGCAAAGCCCAATACCTTACGCCATATTTGATGCTCTGTCCACAGATCATTCTCTCTCTCAAATCATATACACTGATGGTTTCCTACACCGCCCCACGGGTGCAGGTGCAGTTGCCTCTACCCATCAGACAGAACTATTTGCCTTCCTTCTTACACTAAAATGTGTACAAGTCTCTAAACTTGATGCATTAATTGTAAGTGATTTTCTATCATCCTTAGTTACGCTTAACACTCTCAGACACAATTGTAACATGACCGGGTCTGAAGCTAGACAGAGAAAACACAACATTATTAACGATAGTCACAAAATCCATTTCATGTGAATTCCATCTTCGTTGGCCTGCGAAACTTAAGGAATAGTCCAGAAAATATCTACTAAAGTTTATCTCAAGTGTGAAGATACTTCAGCTGATACTTAGATATTTCCAGTAAGTGTAAAGATAAGTGCTGACGATACTACCTTCATCTATTCAGACCCCAACCCAAACGCACTAAATAATAATGTAAATAACAAAGTTAAAAAGTCCACTCACGGAAGTAAACCAACAAAATCCAACTAAACATAAAATAGACCGACTACATTTTAATTGGAAGTAAATCCTCAAACCAAATTAAATTTCAGATAGACAATGTTAACATTAGCAATAAAAATTATGGAAAGTTCCTTGACCTATACATAGACAAGAAACTGAACTTCAGCATCCACATACAACACATATGTGGGTGCTGAGAGAGAGAGAGAGAGAGAGAGAGAGAGAGAGAGAGAGAGAGAGAGAGAGAGAGAGAGAGAGAGAGAGAGAGAGAGAGAGAGAGAGAGAGAGAGAGAGAGAGAGAGAGAGAGAGATGAGAGAGAATGAGAGAGAATGAGAGAGAATGAGCGAAAATGAGCGAGAATGTAAAAATATACACTGAGGACAGGCAGCTTGTGCATGTCTATTCGTTAGGCGTGTATCGAGGTCCACCTCCAAGGTCGATCTACTGACCTTCTCCACATTCACCTGGGCACTAGGAGTCTCGAACCACCAACCCCAGGAGCAGGAGACAGTAACTCTATTAACTGCTTTACCTACAGCATAAAGAAGGATTACAGAAACAAGAAATCGCAGTGGTTAACTGCTTCTGGAATCCTTCCTCGAATGTAGATGTTACTGGTTCTTTGAGTATGTAAGTGAACAATAAAGAACTAATGATACAAATTAAATGCGTGGTATAAAATATGTGTATGTGACGTATATTCATATAAGCACAAACGTTGCGGTGTTCAGAGTGGGGACAGTTTCCACAGACCCTTGCCCACAGTTCCTAAAAACCAGTTTAGCAATCATGTGTCCATTTTGAACAAATCATTTACAAATTTCTTGAACGTTTGTTAAAGAATTGTCTCTGAACATAGTGACGGAGGGTGTGCAAATACTTTTGTTGACAGTTTACATTTGGTTAGGTTTACATTAAGGTTCCTGCAAATGTTGAATTTTCGGAGGACAAGACGGCTGCAGAAATCTTTAAAATTTGTGGAGGAATAACGATCAACAGCCGTATGCCAGTTAGTGTTAAAGGTGATGACAATTGTATATTCAGTGCTCTCTCACTTGCTGTGTGTGGGGACGAAACGAGATCAGGAGAAATTAGAGCAAGAACAACTATTGAGATAATAGACCAATGGGACTGGAAATATAGCACAGCGTGATAACACGGATTTAAACCTAGTTTCTCCCGATTTCAAGGAAGTTTGTCTCCATTCTGCCTTGCCTGTAAAAGATTCATCAGTTATGACAATGTATGCAGCAAGTTCTGTTGTAAACAGAGAAATAATATCTGTATATCCGTCTGTCAACGGCTTCCTTGACAGCTGTGTACCTATTCTCAATACAAAATTTATGCTCGGTGTGAAGTGAAGCAGGCTCCCATTTATATTATGTGGAGCGGCAATCTCAAGCAAGGGGATAAAACATGGACACTTAACCATTTTGTTCCATTAATGTCCTTGCCTCCACTGGGTCACATATCCATAAACAGTACCCAAAGCACTATGACATCCGCATCTCTGAGTTTGTGTCGATCACTATTAATTATCTGTACCACCCATGTACACATCAACTCCAATCGGAAAGGATTTTACTCATTTTGTGTCCAAAATACAATATGACTTTAAGGAGACACACCATTTTAAAGAAGCTTTTTAAATAAGCAATTATCAAAGAAGACACCATGCCGGGAAGGCTATGTAGAACCATCAAATAAAGGTATTATTGAAACTTGTAGGAAAACGTTAAATCCTAAATATATCTCTATTCCTATACTTGAAATATTGTATACTTTGCTCTCTCCATCGTACTTCTGCACCTGCTGGCAGGTGGTGCGGTGCGATGTGCAGGTGGTGTTCATTACTAGGTGAGCTGGCAGGTGGTGTTCACTGCTAGATGACCTGCTGTTCACCTAGCAGTAATTAGGTACCTGGGAGCTAGTTCATTGTTGTGGGGATGTATATCCTGAGGCCCTGTATACAATGTTCACAACAGAACAATGTATAATCATTTCATGGTATACAGCACATTGAGAAGGAATGAAGGTTAGATCGAAAAATTTTGTTTATAACACGCTTACACATTTATTGGGTCTTTCCTTCATCTTCATTCAAGCACAAGGGTATTACAGTAATATTTTATTTTTTATGCACAATATTTTTATTAATCTTATTAGTTTAAGTTTTTATTATTATTAGTATTATTGTTAACAAGATGAGTGAGGGGGGGTTTAGTTAGTTTAGTTCATTTATTATGCACCCCATACCCATCCCGTGGGCGGTAGTGGAAAGGGTTACAGAGGCACATAATGGGCTCAGGGACTGAACCCCACAATTCATTTAGCTAAGCAAGTTACAATCTTGATGAGCTAGTTACAAAATTCAGTATAAGTCGTCACATCAACAATGGGTTCGAGATCGACCTCAAGTACAGGTTCTAAATTAAGCAACTGACATATGTGGAGAGCTAGTGTCACAATTTATATGTTTGTCCTGCACACCGCCCCCCATCCAGTGGGCAGCGGTGGATAGGTTACAATCACTCAGTTACTACCTACAGTTAGAAAACTGGGGATATTTGGCTAAAATTTCTGGTAGCAGATCATTTTGAATGAAATATTTACACATCGCTGGAACATTGGTTATAGAATTGTCTCTAAATTCACGTATCTTTTCGCACTCCATCACATAGTGACGGAGGGTGTGGGAATAATTTTGTTGACACAGTTTACATTTGGTCAGGTCTACATCAGCAGATAATGAGAATTCCCAGAGATACTTGTAACCGAGTCTAAGCCGAGCAGTAGTAACATCTAGAAGGGGGGGGGGGTAATGGTTTACATGTCCACATTCCAATGCCCGCTCCCCAGGGCTGGGGGTGCGGGGGTGCACAATAAACTACCCACCTCCGGCGGCAGCTTGTCGAAGGCGGAAGTGGAGCCTAGGCCGTTTGTCATGATAATTAGTGATGGCTCTTATTTTGATTATGAGTCCGTAATCCAGTTAAGCCTTTATTCTTAATTTATATTACAATGCTGGTAAAATACGCTTCTTGATGATGAGTATAAAGTACAAATGAACTTATGGTGTACCCTATACTCACAGGATGAGGATAGGGTACACAATGAACTACCACTCACACGTTGTACTCACCTAGTTGTGTTTGCGGGGGTTGAGCTCTGGCTCTTAGGTCCCGTCTCTCAACTGTCAATCAACTGGTGTACAGATTCGTGAACCTATTGGGCTCTATCATATCTACATTTGAAACTGTGTATGGAGTCAGCCTCCACCACAACACTACTTAATGCATTTAATTTGTTAACTACCCTGACACTGAAAAAATTCTTTCTAACGTCTCTGTGGCTCATCTGGGTACTAAGTTTTCACCTGTGTCCCCTTGTTCGTGTTCCACCCGTGCTAAAGAGTTTGTCTTTGTCCACCTTCTCAATTACCCTGAGAATTTTGTAGGTGGTTATCATGTCTCCCCTTACTCTTCTGTTTTCCAGGGTTGTGAGGTTCAGCTCCCTTAGCCTTTCCTCGTAGCTCATTCCTCTCAGTTCCGGGACCAGTCTGGTGGCATACCTCTGAATCTTCTCTAACTTCGTCTTGTGTTTAACTAGGTATGGACTCCAGGCTGGAGCTGCATACTCCAGGATTGGTCTTACATAAGTGGTGTACAGGGTCCTGAACGATTCCTTACACACGTTTCTAAAGGCAGTTCTTATATTGGCCAGTCTAGCATATGCTGCTGATGATATCCTTTTGATGCGGGCCTCTGGGGACAGGTTCGGTGTGATATCGACCTCCAGATCTTTCTCTCTATTTAACTCTTGCAGGATTTCACCTCCCAGATGGTACCTTATGTTCAGCCTTCTGCTCCCTTCACCTAATTTCATTACTTTACACTTTCCTGAGTTGAACTTTAGCAGCCATTTTCTAGACCATTCCTCCAGCTTGTCCTGTAGTCTCTGTCTATCTTCATCTGTTTTGATTCTTCTCATAATTGTTGCATCATCAGCAAACATTGAGAGGAATGAGTCTATACCCTCTGGAAGGTCGTTTACATATACTAGAAACAGGATGGGTCCGAGTACAGAGCCGTGTGGAACCCTGCTGGTGACATCTCGCTACTCGGATCCCTTCCCCTTCACTGTTACTCGCTGTTTCCTATTACTTAGATACTATCCCTTATCCACTGGAGCACCTTACCTTTTACTCCTGCCTGTTGCTCCAACTTTTGTAACAGCCTTTTGTGAGGTACTGTGTCAAAGGCTTTCTGACAGTCCAAGAAAATGCAGTCTGCCCACCCTTCTCTTCCCTGCCTAATTTGTGTTGCATAGTCATAGAATTCTATTAGGCCTGTGAGGCACGATTTACTATCTCTGAACCCATGCTGGTGGAGAGTTACAAAGCTGTTTCCCTCCACATGCTCTACGAGCCTTTTCCTCGCAATCTTCTCCATTACCTTCCGTGGTATACAAGTTAGGGAAACTGGCCTGTAGTTCAGTGCCTCTTGCCTGTCACCCTTTTTGTAAATTGGGACTACATTAGCTGTCTTTCCGGAAGGTCTCCCGTTTCCAGTGACATGATATGGGTATGGGTTGCACAAGAAACTATCGCGCAGAGGATGAGTATGGAGAGCAAAGTAAACAAAGATTCACACGATGAGAAAAGGTTGCACAATGTCCTATGACTTACAGGATGAGTATGAGGTGCACAATAAACTACAGGTCACAGGATAAGTATGGGTTGCACAATAATTTACAGGTCACAGGATGGGTATGGGGTGCACAAACAACTGGTAACAGGATGAGTATGGGTTGCACAATAAATTACAGGTCACAGGATGAGTATGGGTTGCACAAACTACTGGCAACAGGATGAGTATGGGTTCACGTAATGCGACTGTTCACCAAGCAGTAAGTAGGTACTCAGGAGTTAGTCAGCTTGTTGTGGGGTTGCATCCTAGGCGGGGTCAGTAATTCGACCTTAAGGATGACCTTGATAAAAGCCTATCGTGTATGAATATACTGTGGTTTCCTGTCCCCAACACAGTGAATTGTTATAGTTATAATATTATGGTTTATAATTAAGTTCTTATAAGAGCGATCCTGTGTCATAATTAACATACGTGTATCTTTACCTCAACATTTTATAAGTTAATTTATGTCTGCATATGATGATGATCATATACAATTAAGGTAGCATTGCAACTTTATAGGAAATTGTTAAATCCAAAATATATCATGGTTCTTATACTTGAGATTGTGTTACAATAAACGTTTGAAAACAAAGTTTGTATCTGTATTTAAAATATAAAACATTTTGTGTTTATCAACGCATCTCTCCGAATTACAATTTTTTTCTGAATTGTGAAGCCTGTATTGGCCGCCTGGCAGGACACTGATGCAATGGAAGTTTTCATGTGTCCGGACACCGGCGATGGTGTGGTATTGGCTATATATTTAACCATATCTTGGGTTTCATTTAAGATATATTTACCTTGAAATGTAGTCACATTATCGTTTAGATCTGTGTTTATGCTGACATATAGACCTTTAATGTTACTTTGCATATATGCAAATGAATTACACAATTGATTCACTTGTTTGCAGGCCTTCGCATTCCCTGAGATAGCCATCACGTAACTATAAAAGGCATATATCTTCACTTTCACTTCAGTTATATTTATGCTAAAGTATTAACATACAGCTTATATGTCTGTCTTTGTTATGACAGAAAACTTCGTTTATTACAGTATCTAGATTAAATTAACATTGGTCTTTGAAAGGTCATAGTTCCCATCGATAGGGAGAGCGTCGGCCAAGAAACCTTGTTTAAAATATGAATATCTTTCCTGTCTAATAAGATATAATCTTTGTGATGGATTCACAAGAATTATTTGATCTCTGCCTTTCTGATAACTTATAAAAATATAAGTTTTATTTGTGAATCTCTATTAATTAAATAATATATCAGAGAGCGTGTTGGGTTCGGTGTTCTATGAACGAAAACGACATGGGTAGTTTAAGTAGCGAACGCATACAAACGAATAACGATAGTATCTATATAACAAAATCATTGTCCTGTGGTGTTGATTTAACTTCCAGACACAATTTTTAAAAATAAATATTAAATGTTTTGTGGCTGTTTATGAAAGATATTATTACAAATACCCATTCTACTTGTAAATTTGCGACAATTTGAGCAAAGAAGTGCGACGACTGGATCACTGTGTACAGGAGGCTGATATGGTAGCAAACACTCTCCAGGCGACCATATATCTTGGATAAGTCGCTCCACAATTTTGTCGCTTGGACCGTCGACTTCCTATGGCGTCACCTGCTACATATTTACTTCGAATTTCGATATGAAATTACATTATTTCAGAGTGAAAATAGGTTTGATCGTGTTCTACGTGCAGCACCAACATTACAGTCAGTAAATATATCATATTTCTTCATTACTTACGTAATACTAGGAGGATTTGGGTACATTTGGGTAGATTTGGGTAGATTTGGGTAATTCTACGGACCGCCTTGAGTAACACGAGTGTCAGAAATTCAATCGCCTGAATCTTTCCCACATTCTGGCACTCAGTGACAAACCGCCAATGAAATTAACAAGTGGAAGAGATTCAGTTCTTAAAACTCCAGCTCACACTCTGCACACTCGAAACGGCGTTCCTCTGAATGCCTAACAAGTGTCTCTTCCGATGGCCAAGACGACGGAGACTCTTCCCGCACTCTGGACACACGTGAGTTTGTCAACCGAATGCGCTAAAATGTGAGTCTCCATATGACGAAGCAGACTAACCTCTTCGCGCACTTGGGACACTCGTGAGGTTTGTCATCTACACTTGTGGGGACTGTACACTTGTGGGGAATGTCAGCCGAATGGAATAAAATAGGAGAATGCACTAAATTGTGAGTCATCATATGACGAAGCAGACTGAAGCTCTTCCCACACTAGGGACACTCGAGAGGTTTGTCCTCTACGCTTGTGGGTTTTGTCAGCCGAATGTAAAAAATATAAGGGGACCTACTTCGAAGATGGCTGAACCTCTTCCCAGCACCTCCTCGTTACCGTGCACCAACAGTGAGTCTTCATATCTCCAAGCTGAATGAGGCTCTTCCCCCTCTGTTCACTTAAGAATATGAGAAGAATTGCGTGAGCACTTGGCGCTCAAGGTGATGCTCCTTTAGGCGCAGCTTGTGAAGGATAGACCTTAACGCTGATGTGTGGAAACACGTTTTGTAGTGTAACGTCCGGGCCAGAGCAGGACAGGAAGGAAACAAGGCTAGGCATGCAAACAAGGTAATAATATAGCCTGTGTAAGCAAGCATGGCAGGAAAAAAAAAATAACGAAGTGTAACAGTAAAACGAAATAAGGACATATGTAAACTTAACAAGATTATTGAATAGACAGAGCGAAAAAGTAGGCAATAACCCAGAACCAGAGATAAGTAAAATAAATAAATGTAAATAAATAAAGTAAATAAACTCTTGAAACTAAAATAAATTTATAAATAAACCTTAATTAGTTAATGAACTTTTAAAATAAACAAACATAATCAGACAATAATTAATAAAAAACTAAAAGATAAGAAAGTAAACTAAAATTAAAAGCCAGGACATAAGAAATAAAAAAAATGGACGAGGGCATAAGAAGTAAGTAGATTAAAACGTATGAACGGAATGATAATAAACGCATAAGTGTGTAGCGAGCAGAAGTATAGGCAAAAGGAAATTAAATAAAGTAAATAAGTAACGAAGTGTAACAGTAAAACGGGGTAAGGACATAGAAACTTAACCAAATTAAGAGTAGACGGGAAAAGCGAAAAAAGTAGGCAATAGCACAGAACCAGAAATAAGTAAAATAAATAAAGTGTAAATAAAATAAAGTAAATAAACTCGGGAAATTAAAATAAAATTATAAATAAACCTTAATTAGTTAAAACTTCAAAAAAACAAAACAAAATAGACATTAATTAAGTAAAGAACTAAAATAAATGTAGTAAATAAACTAAAGTTAAAAGCCCGGACATAAGAAAACTAATAATAAATAAGGATAAGGGCATAAGAAGTAAATAGAATAAAATGTATAAAACGGAATGATAAATAAATAAACGCAGAAGAGGGTAGCGGACGAGCAGAAATAAAGGCAAAAGTAAATTAAATAAAGGAAATGAATAACGAAGTGTAACAGTAAAATGGAATAAGGACAAAGTAAACTTAACGAAAGTAAGAATAGACGGGGAAAACGAAAATTGTAGGCAAACACGGAACCAGAAAAAGAAATAAAATAAATAATGTGTAAATAAAATACAGTAAATAAACTCGGGAAACTAAAATAAACTTATAAATAAACCTTAATTAGTTAAAACTTCAAAATAAACATAAAATTAGACAAAAGTAATAAAGAACTAAAATAAATATAGTAACTAAACTAAATTAAAAGCCAGGACAAAGGAAACTAATAATAAAAAGGATAAGGGCATAAGAAGTAAGAGAATAAGAATGTAAAAACGGAATGAAAATAAATAAACGCATAAGTGGGGAGCGGACGAGCCGAAAGAAAGGCAAAAAAAAAATAAAGTAATAAGTAGCGAGGTGACAGCAAAACGGAATAAGGACATAAGTAAACTTAACAAAATTACTGAATAGCGGGGAAACCGAAAATGAGGCATTAACACACCGGAATATAAAAAAAAAAAAATAACATATGTGACAAATAAAGAAAATAAACTCGGGAAAAAATAAATTTAACTAAACCTTAACTAGTACAAACTTTAAATTAGACAAAACATAATAAACGAAATTAAGTAAAGAGCGAAAGATAACATAGAATTAAAATTAAAACCTGTACGTAAGAAAAACTATAATAAAATAAGGATAAGGGATAAGAAGCAAGTAGAATAATAAATGTACAACGGAAGGAATAAATAAAAGCAAAAGTGGGTAGCGGACGAGCAGAAATAAAGCATAGGAAATTAAATAAAGTAATTAAATAATGAAGAGTAACAGTAAACAGAAAAAGGACATAAGTAAACTTGACAAATAATGAATAGGCGGAGAAAGCGAAAAGTGTAGGCATTAACACGGAACGAGAAATAAGAAAATAAATAATGCGTAAAATTAAATAGTAAAAAACTCTGGAAACTAAAATAAATTTATAGAAAAATTAATTAATTAATAAACTTTAAACAAATTAACATTAATTAAAATAAAGAACTAAAATTAATAAAGTAAATAAACTAAATGTAAAGCCAGGACATAAGTACCCTATAAGAGAATGAAAGGCAGAGACAGCGAAAAAAGGGGGGGAGGCAGTAACACAGAATAAGTAGGCAAGTAAAAAAGAAATTGAGATAAAATACAGAAGAAAATAAATTAAAATTAATAAGTCATAAGCTGGGAGACTGAAATGTAGTAAAGGAAACGAATAAACGTAAAATAACGGAAGAATGTGTAACAAACAGAATAAGGGCATAAGAAACTGAAATAAACGTTGACAAAACAGGAGAAACGAATAATGGGGCAGGACCGAAAGAGGGCATGAGTAAGATAAAACGAAACGAAAACCGTTTCTGCCCGAAACGCTGCGCGTACTAGTGGCTTTACAAGACTGTAATTACCATTTTATGTATCCACACATTCCAATGTACCTTCTTGTATATGCATAAATAAATAAATAAATAAAATGCATAAAGCGGGGGGAAGTAAATAAAGAATAATAGGAGCAGTACAACAGAGAAAAGTCACAATAAGGAAAACAATTACAATTTATTTATTTATTTATTCATATACAAGAAGGTACATTGGGAATGTGAGAATATATAATATGGTAATTACAATCTTGTAAAGCCACTAGTACGCGCAGCGTTTCGGGCAGGTCCTTAATCTAAGAAAATTTTAGTAGGTAAATACTAGCAAAAAATTATAAAAAAGAAATGATAACGTTAATGGCAAGAAAAGAAAAAAGAAAAAAAAAGATGAGAGAAA
>WNGS01146075.1:0-21454 GCA_020271785.1 Procambarus virginalis | reverse complement strand
GGTAGGAAGGCTTTACCCTCTCCCACTCAAAAAAAAAATATATATATATATAGAACAAAATTAGAAGATAAAATTCAAATGAGCGACTCGGTATTAATAAATATCAAGTCGATAAATAAATTAAAATAATCTCATTAATTTCTATAATCTTCAAGCAAATGTCTGTCTCTCTGTTCTTCCCCCTCTTCTCATTATCTCTGTCGCTCTCTCTTCCTTTCACTCTTCTCATCTCTCACTCTCACTCCCTGTATCTCAATCCCACTCTCAATTTCCTTCTCTCGATCTCCAAAGTGCAGCCTCCTTCTCATGGCGCGGTAACTGAATGCCGAAGACTGCGTCGGCCTCGCTTTTCTTGGGGCATCTGGTGGGGCATTCTTAGTGACACTGGCTGCTTGTCAGAGACCTGGCACATGATGCCCACCACACCGGATGCTGCGAGCTTGAGTCATCCCGGGATCACGCTGGGGCTTGTTAAACCTTGCTTCTTGTTAGCTTTCTCTCTCCGCCCTCGGCAAGGGTTCCCCCCTTGGAGTTAACTTAATATTAATTCTCTAAATTATTTCGATGCTCTCTTCGTGACTGATTAGTGTTGCGACACAGGGCGCGCGCTGCGATCATTTTATGCGTGCTACATATTTGTCATCGTGTTGATCAGAATATTGTGACTCTATTATATATATATATATATATATATATATATATATATTATATATATATATATATATATATATATATATATATATATATATATATATGATATATTATATATATATATTATATATATATATATATATATATATATATATAATATATATATATATTGAGAAATTGAAAGATATTCTCATCGGAGCCCCGCTGGCCATCTTGCAAATTTTATGATACAAGAACAAATTAGATGTTCTATATGGGCTTAACTGAACATTGCACCTTAAAAAAAACTAAAAGTAATTATGGGTATTATGTTTGGAAACCGCACATTTGTTTGGAAATTTATATGCAGAAACTTTGAAATTATTTTCAGCTTTAAAAATCAAAAAACTTAAAAGGCAGATTTTTTTTTTTTTTTTTTTTGCTTACTGTCCAATGAAAACTTCACAGGGACGATAAGATTACTTAATTCCAATAGGAACATGTCTATTATTCACAGTTTGTAAACATGAAAGTAAATTAAATTGACATTACTGAACAATGTTAACGCTTCGAAAAACTTGGCCATAGTTTCATATTTAAAGTGTTTAAGACAGGAGGAAAGAACATTGCTCATTACCATCCCAAATATTTTTACAATAGTCTTCATCAATTGAAAACAAAATTTAAAAGAGCAACTACTGTAGTTATCTGAATTGGCAATTGATATTTTACAAGTTCACGAAATAAAATACATGAGAAAGCATAAGTATGGACTTTTATGGACAAAGTGTCAACAAAGAAAACGGAATGCAAATAACCGGAGCGTCTTCTGGCCTCATCAACCAGTATTGTTATTTATTTACATTTCATTTGGAACTGTTTCCTTGAGGTTATCTTGAGATGACTTCGGGGCTTTAGTGTCCCCGCGGCCCGGTCCTCAACCAGGCCTCCACCCCCGGAAACAGCCCGTGACAGCTGACTAACACCCAGGTACCCTAAACTCTGCCCATTGTTTCTCGCCGACGCCTGGGAGCGAACCCAGGACCTCACGATCACAAGTCCAGCGTGCTGTCCGCTCGGCCGACCGGCTCCCCCCTTCCTAACTCAGGGTGTAGATTTTAGACTGGTTGTTCGGAAAAGCTTATACGAAACAGCCGTTTGAAAAGCTTCCCGAAACAGACCCATTGAAGCCGACACTACGGGTCTGGATTATTTGGATTATGATATTTAATAATAACATCCGTGTGAGGCAATAACGGTATTGGTGGTATGGCAACGGATTTGTATTTTAAGGGTCTGAGTTTGATCCCCGAATGTCCCATTGAATGAAATAATATTTCCCACGGTATTGGAGACTTCGGTTTATGTAACATGGATTAGGGCCTAGATAGCTAGCAATTGCGTTTACAGTGATGTTGATTGGAATGGTGAGAGCCGCGCATTTAACGAGTCCAAACTCCATCCCGATCGTCCAAGTGAAAAAATATATATAAACATATTATCAATATATTAGCAATATTTCATCACATACGAAAATTTTCCATGAAACGCAAAGTTTACATTTTCAGGGGCCGTAAACCAGAGCTGTAAAGCTGTGCGATGTGTTAACTTAGGCCCTGGAGGCAAACTGACTGCGGTCAACATCGTTTCGGAGCGCCTGTGGGTACAATATTGTACAACAAAAACAAATGTTTTTAACAGTTGAATTTGTTGAATCAGGTAAGCAGGTAGCAGGCAGGCGGGCAGGACGGGAGGCAGGCAGGTAGCAGGCAGGCAGGCAGGCAGGCAGGCAGGGCAGGCAGGCAGGCAGGCAGGCAGGCAGACAGGCAGGCAGGCAGGCAGGCGGGCAGGACGGAGGCAGGCAGTAGCCAGGCAGGCAGGCAGGCATGCAGGCAGGCATGCAGGCAGGCAGGCAGGCAGGCAGGCAAGCAGACAGGCAGGCATGCAGGCAGGCAGGCAGGCAGGCAGGCAGGCAGGCAGGCAGGCAGGCGGCAGGCAGCTGAAAAAACTAACCCCCCCCCCCACCCCCTAGATGTCAATTTTAGAAAACGTATGGAATTCATCTTCTCACCACACAAAAAAATATGAAATCATAGTACATCTACACAAAGACACGTGAGTAACTCACATACACACGCATACAAAAAAACAGTATTGCACACAACAACCAAAAATACACACATGAACTGAATCACACAGGTACAGATATTCACGCACGCAACAATTAAACAAAGGTACAAGCAGAAACACACACACACACACACACACACACACCACACACACACACACACACACACCACACACACCACACACACACACACCACACACACAAAGAGTAACTCTTCCTCAGACTATACTCGTCAAAGTCGCGGCTGACCCCAAATTCGCATTTCACCAATTTTTAACTATGAATTTAAAATCGGTATAATATTAAAAATAAACTCATGCTCTAACGGTAGAACTCTAATATATAATAATGCTATGGGGGTACCCAGTGGCTCTGCTCCTCTCTCTCTCTCTCTCTCCTCTTATCACTCCCCCCCTTACATCATAGGGGGTCAGAATGTGACCCTGGCGCGCTGTTCTCTCTTGAATTCTGGCGACTCTGACCAGCCTATGTCCATCCGATACCCTAGACCGTTCCCACTTGCATAGATAGTTGAGGCTAGCCCCAAGCGTCTGGCCTACAGACAGACATTCTCTCTCTTATATAGAGACATATCCGAAAGTGCATGAAGCTCACCTCTGGTAACCTACGATATCTCCCCAGACGAGAGAGGCATCGCGGGAGGGAGAATTCATAGGAGCTAAAGACGGGTCTGGGATCATCCCTGACGTAGGTTCGAACCTCATCACGGCCCTTGTGGATTTGTTCATTAGAGAGTCGATTATTTTTCAGTGATCCGAAGCAAATAATATTATATTTATACCTGCCTCCCCTTACCCTACCTCCCCCGTCCCCTTCCCCCCCTCTCCCCCCCCCCCACCCCCTCCCTACCCACGCATCAGCATGCAGCATAAGCCTTTGAAGGTGCCAGGTGCGGAATAATGATTCATTATTCATACGAAAAAATGTCATTTACAAATGTTTTTTGTTTTCCTGTTGTTCGAATGTTCTCTCCCTTTTATTAATATTGTACATGTGTCTTCCTTTTATGTGTGTGTTTACTTTTTGTATTTACTGTTTGAGTTCTGGTCCTCTCGTGCTTACCGTCCGTTGTTGTCTAATGTACTGACTCCTGACCTATTATCCTCACCATACCTACACACACCACTCCCTAAAGATGCAGCCCATAAAACCATCTAACTCCCAGGTACCTATTTACTGCTAGGTAAACAGAGGCATCAGGTGTTTGATTCCTCGGCTGGGAATCATACCGGGCCCATTTGGACTGACCCTCGAACGCTCGAGAGGACCCNGCCTGTGGGTGCTTGTTTTAACCTGTGGGTGCTTGGTCAGACCTGTGGGTGCTTGGTCATCCTGTGGGTGCTTGGTCCGGCCTGTGGGTGCTTGGTCAGACCTGTGGGTGCTTGGTCAGACCTGTGGGTGCTTGATCAGACCTGTGGGTGCTTGTTCAGCCTGTGGGTGCTGGTCAGACCTGTGGGTGCTTGGTCAGACCTGTGGGTGCTTGTTCAGACCTGTGGGTGCTTGGTCAGACCTGTGGGTGCTGGTTTAGACCTGTGGGTGCTTGATCAGACCTGTGGGTGCTTGTCAGACCTGTGGGTGCTTGTTTAGACCTGTGGGTGCTTGTCAGACCTTTGGGTGCTTTTTCAGACCTGTGGGTGCTGGCCAACCTGTGGGTGCTTGTTCAGCTCTGTGGGTGCTTGGTCAGACCTGTGGGGTGCTTGGTCAGACCTGTGGTTGCTTGATCGGATTTGTGGGTGCTTGTTCAGACCTGTGGGTGCTTGGTCAGACCTGTGGGTGCTTGATCAAACCTGTGGGTGCTTGGTCAGACCTGTGGTGCTTGGTGAGACCTGTGGGTGCTTGTTCAGACCTGTGGTGCTTGGTCAGACCTGTGGGTGCTTGATCAGACCTGTGGTGCTTGGTCAGACCTGTGGGTGCTTGTTCAGACCTGTGGGTGCTTGTTTAGACCTGTGGGTGCTTGATCAGACCTGTCGGTGCTGGTCAGACCTGTGGGTGCTTGTTCAGACCTGTGGGTGCTTTTTCAGACCTGTGGGTGCTTGGTCAGACCTGTGGGTGCTTGGTCAGACCTGTGGGTGCTTGGTCAGACCTGTGGGTGCTTGGTCAGACCTGTGGTGCTTGGTCAGACCTGTGGGTGGTTTGTTCACACCTGTGGGTGCTTGGTCAGACCTGTGGGTGCTTGGTCAGACCTGTGGGTGCTTTGTCAGACCTGTGGGTACTTGTCAGACCTGTGGGTGCTTGTTCAGACCTGTGGTGCTTGGTCAGACCTGTGGGTGCTTGGTCAGACCTGTGGGTGCTTGGTCTGACCTGTGGGTGCTTGTTCAGAACTGTGGGTGCTTGATCAGACCTGTGGGTGCTTGGTCAGGCCTGTGGGTGCTTGGTCAGACCTGTGGGTGCTTGTTCAGACACCTGTGGGTGCTTGTTCGACCTGTGGGTGCTTGCAGACCTGTGGGTGCTTGGTCAGACCTGTGGGTGCTTGGTCAGACCTGTGGGTGCTTGGTCAGACCTGTGGGTGCTTGGTCAGAACTGTGGGTGCTTGTTCAACTGTGGGTGCTATTCAGACCTGTGGGTGCTTGTTCAGACCTGTGGGTGCTTGTTTGACCTGTGGGTGCTTGGTCAGACCTGTGGGTGCTTGGTCAGACCTGTGGGTGCTTGGTCAGACCTGTGGGTGCTTGGTCAGACCTGTGGGTTCTTGATCAGACCTGTGGGTGCTTGTCTGACCTGTGGGTGCTTGGTCTGACCTGTGGGTGCTTGTTCAGACCTGTGGGTGCTTGGTCAGACCTGTGGGTGCTTGGTCAGACCTGTGGGTGCTTGGTCAGACCTGTGGGTGCTTGGTCAGACCTGTGGGTCTTGATCAGACCTGTGGGTGCTTGGTCTGACCTGTGGGTGCTTGTTCAGACCTGTGGGTGCTTGGTCAGACCTGTGGGTGCTTGGTCAGACCTGTGGGTGCTTGGTCAGACCTGTGGGTGCTTGTTCAGACCTGTGGGTGCTTGGTCAGACCTGTGGTGCTTGGTCAGACCTGTGGGTGCTTGGTCAAACCTGTGGGTTCTTGATCAGACCTGTGGGTGCTGGTCAGACCTGTGGGTGCTTGTTCAGACCTGTGGTGCTTGGTCAGACCTGTGGGTGCTTGGTCAGACCTGTGGGTGCTTGGTCAGACCTGTGGGTGCTTGTTCAGACCTGTGGGTGCTTGGTCAGACCTGTGGGTGCTTGTTCAGACCTGTGGTGCTTTCAGACCTGTGGGTGCTTGGTCAGACCTGTGGGTGCTTGTTTAGACCTGTGGGTGCTTGTTTAGACCTGTGGGTGCTTGTTCAGCCCTGTGGGTGCTTGTTCAATTTGGGGGCTTGTTAGAGCGTGGGTGCTTCTTTAGACCTGTGGGTGCTTGTTCAGACCTGTGGGTGCTTGTTTAGACCTGTGGGTGCTTGTTCAGACCAGGGGTGCTTGTTCAGACCTGTGGGTGCTTGTTTAGACCGTGCGTGCTTGTTCAGACCAGTGGGTGCTTGTTCAGACCTGTGGGTGCTTGTTTAGACCGTGGGTGCTTGTTCTGACCTGTGGGTGCTTCTTTAGATCAGTGGGTGCTTGTTTAGACCTGTGGGTGCAATAAGCACCCCCTAGGGAGTGGGAAGGGAGGGGGAATTTTTTTTGTAGTGAATTAATGTTGATTATTCTATCATTTTTGTTATGAATAGCTGGCGGTAAGACTTTGTTTACAACTTACGAATATTTGCCCAGCAAAATAGTTCCACTGACTGAATTTGTCAGTGGAACACACAATTACTACGACCGTAATTACCTCTAATGGAACAGGTCTCGGCCAGAATAGACAGGTGGGAGGGTTAAATCAACAGAACAGACGAGTGTGTGTGATGCAATAACTCACCTTATGGTTCGGCAATCTCTCTCTAAACACATGTAATTTCTATGCAATTGCCTGTAAGGTGGCCGGGCCTTAACAGCCCAATTAGCCACTCTCCAATAACCTCCCTTACGCTTTGTGCTGTTGTGTAATTACTTTGTCCCTATTAACACCGCGAGTGGTGATTGCTGTTGTGAACTTGACAGTCTCGTGTAGGTGTAATTTGTTACACACACACACACACACACGAAACTTGGTGACACTCTTGTGATGAAGTAGGCTATGATGAGCGTGGCCACCTCCGCCTCCTCGGCCATCTCCTCCTCCTCCTTGGCCACCACCTCCTCCTCCTTGGCCACCACCTCCTCCTCCTCGGCCACCACCTCCTCCTCGGCTACGTCTTCAGAACTACCTGCTCTGTTAACAGATTCATCTTAAGATGTAACTGTCAACATTCATTCTATGATAATTGTTGAAAGCTTCATCTTAAGATGAGTGTTTGACAGTTTAGCATTGTGGATGTCGTTACAATATGAGACACACTTTGCTTTCTTCATGACACACTCGCATTTTGCTTGATATTTCTGAGTGGCTGTTCAATCCTCGGCTGGTAATCTATGTTCTAATAATGATTTCTTGGGCTTAGAACTAACTTCCAGATTTGTTTTAAACTTGGGGATTTCTTGATCCTTGTTTGTCTATATCTGTCTCTGTGCCTTTCTCTGTGTATCTATGGCTGTATTGCTGTCTCTGAATCTGTATTTGTCTCTTTGTCTATCTCTTTCTATATATATATATATATCTCTCTCTCTCCTTCTCTCTCTCTCTCTCCAGTGACAATGACATGGTATATGAATGAGATCAAATAAGGAACATATTAAACAAACGGATTTGTTTGATTTGTGGATTTGTGGATTTGTTCATTTGATGCATCACGTAATTGTGGTTTCTGTATGTAAGGAACATATTACATATCCCTTACGGTAAATGTATAAATTTTTCGTCATGTGATCTTCCTCTGCATTTTCTTTATTTCTTATTTGCCGACCTCGACCATTTTTAAACAAAATCTGAAAACACATTGTCAGTGCTAACATTTAAAAAAAAAAACACTAATTTGTTCGTGTGTTCCGATTCCAAACATACAAAAACAAAAGCATGAATGCGCAAAAGCTTGGGGGAGTATTAGCATGTAAATGTTATTATAGTTTACACTAGACTGTAAATGTAAATGTTATTTTCGTTTACACAGTTTACGCAGATGCGTCGCGGAGAGTTTGGAGGTGAGCGCTGGGAGAGGTACATTTACTGCCCAATATCTAACGCGAATTATTTCTACGCCCTCGGCTTGTGTATAAATGGAGAGAATGTGTAAGAGAAATAATGTATTATAAATATACTAGCAAGCAGAAACTACTATTGGTGGTTGGTCTGTTGTCGTGGCCTTAATAACCTGTGAGAAGGTAACAGGCCTTAAACCCAACACCAAGCCAAATCCGTGGGTATCACAGTAGTTAAAACAATGGCTTATTGTATGTCATTCGTGTTACAATCCAAAAAAATACAACGCTTGACAGCCTAAACGGATCTATTAATTATTTTCATATTACGTCCAGACTCATAGATGTAATAGTCTTCACCACTAATACGTTTTGTGATGTAAAATCAATGGAAACGTATTTTGAATGACGTCATGAACTCTCCTAGTTGTATTCACCTAGTTGTGCTTGCGGGGTTGAGCTCTGCTCTTTCGGCCGCCACTCAACTGTCAATCAATCAGCTGTTACTAACTACTAATTAATTATTTTCTTCTCCCACACACACACACACACATCCAGAAAGCAGCCCATAACAGCTGTCTGGCTCCCAGGTACCTATTTACTGCTCGGTAACAGGGGTATCAAGCTGAAAGAAACTCTGCTTACTATTCCTCGCCGGCGCCAGGAATCAAACCCGGGCCACAGGATTACGAGTGCCGCGCGCTGTTCACTCAGCTACCAGCGCCCCTAGTGTGTGTACTCACCTATTTTTACTCACCTATTTGTGCTTGCGGGGGTTGAGCTTTGGCTCTTTGGTCCCGCCTCTCAACTGTCAATCAACTGGTGTACAGATTCCTGAGCCTACTGGGCTCTATCATATCTACATTTAAAACTGTGTATGGAGCCAGCCTCCACCACATCACTGCCTAATGCATTCCATCCGTTAACTACTCTGACACTGAAAAAGTTCCTTCTAACGTCTCTGTGGCTCATGTGGGTACTCAGGTTCCACCTGTGTCCCCTTGTTCGCGTCCCACCAGTGTTGAATAGTTTATCCTTGTTTACCCGGTCGATTCCTCTGAGGATTTTGTAGGTTGTGATCATGTCTCCCCTTAATATTCTGTCTTCCAGTGTCGTAAGGTGCATTTCCCGCAGCCTTTCCTCGTAACTCATGCCTCTTAGTTCTGGGACTAGTCTAGTGGCATACCTTTGGACTTTTTCCAGCTTCGTCTTGTGCTTGACAAGGTACGGGCTCCATGCTGGAGCCGCGTACTCCAGGATTGGTCTTACATATGTGGTGTACAAGATTCTAAATGATTCCTTACACAGGTTCCTGAACGCTGTTCTGATGTTAGCCAGCCTCGCATATGCTGCAGACGTTATTCTTTTTATGTGGGCTTCAGGAGACAGGTTTGGTGTGATATCAACTCCTAGATCTTTCTCTCTGTTCGTTTCATTAGGTACTTCACCTCCTATTCTGTATCCTGTGTCTGGCCTCCTATTTCCACTGCCTAGTTCCATTACTTTGCATTTACTCGGGTTGAACTTCAACAGCCATTTGTTGGACCATTCACTCAGTCTGTCTAGGTCATCCTGTAGCCTCCTACTACCGTCCTCCGTTTCAATCTTCCTCATAATTTTTGCATCATCGGCAAACATTGAGAGAAACGATTCTATACCCTCTGGGAGATCATTTACATATATCAGAAACAGTATAGGTCCAAGGACTGACCCCTGCGGGACTCCACTCGTAACGTCTCGCCAATCTGAGACCTCACCCCTCACACTGACTCGTTGTCTCCTGTTGCTTAGGTACTCCTGTATCCAACGGAGTACCTTCCCTTTCACTCCAGCCTGCATCTCCAGCTTTTTCACTAGCCTCTTGTGTGGCACTGTATCAAAGGCTTTCTGACAATCCAAAAATATGCAGTCTGCCCACCCTTCTCTCTCTTGCCTTATTTTTGTTGCCTGGTCGTAGAATTCAAGTAACCCTGTGAGGCAGGACCTGCCATCCCTGACATCCCTGTGTGTGTGTGTGTGTGTGTGTGTGTGTGTGTGTGTGTGTGTGTGTGTGTGTGTGTGTGTGTGTGTGTGTACTCGCCTAGTTGGGCGTATTCGTAAAGCTTCAGATTATTTGATGCAAAGTCCCCTGCACGTTTTATCGCATCAAATTATGCAATTGTGTATAGCGTTTGCTGGGAGTGTTCTCCTCGCCAGTTCAATCCATTTCTTCGCCACTCTCACGCTCAAGACATATTTCCTTGAATCCCTCCAGCCCATCCCGGAATAAATTCTCACACCTGCCTTATATCTCCCAACATCCAATCCTGGGATCATTTGAACATTTCATCTCTTTCTATAAGGCTTAACCAAACCATTTGGACATTTTCAACCTTGTCATTCCCCGTGAGAGCCTTGCGTGGTCCATCCAACCATCCCCCCCCCCTTCCCCTTCTTTGAATAGATGGGGTATACCTATTCAATATATTCTTGAAACGTGTTGAACTATCTCAATAACAATATCAGGAAGTATGGGGTAGAAATAACCTAAGCTGCTCTATCCCTTTGAGATGTATTTCGTTCTTGTCTCAGTAAACTTGAACTTGAATCAGGAAGCTCATTTCACTCCTCCACAGCTCACGTCCCAAAGCCGTACTTCCCTGTACCCTTCTCTAAAGCAAAAAAAATCCTTTTATACCTTTTGTTATATCATTAAGGTTATACCTTTTGTTACATTTTTTATATATTGTTGTAGACCTAGATGGTGACCTAGGCCACCGCTTAAACTTGTGCTTGATGCAACCCACAACAATTGCGTACCTCCCAGGAAGGTATTTAGTCCTTGGTTAACAAAGGCATCACGTGAAGGAAAATTTGCCTGAACGTCTCCGTTCTACGCAGGAATTGTACCCGAAACTTCACGGTTGTTAAACGACTGCGCTGACAAACTTCTCTTCAGTGTTAATTCACTTCTCGTTACAAATAACGAAATAATCAATTGTAACAAAACATGGAAATTTGACATAAAAAAAAATATTCTTTCGTTTTCACTCTGAGCGAAAGAGGGGAAAAGATCGTGTTTCAGACACGTTAGTTTACTTGTTTCGTGTTCGGCGTTGTCACGACTCCTTGTTGTCTTTTATGGTTAGTTCATTAATACATTTTATTTGTATTCATATTTGTTCATTTGCCTAAACTGGCGTTTTCCCCCCAATCTTCTTATTACAATTATTGGAAATGTGTAAAATAGAGTAAAATCTTTCATATCAGTTACATGCTTCTAATTAATTTTAGGTGAATATTTACAGCGTGAATATATTTACAAATACACGTAAGTAGAGGAGTTGGTCACGTAATGAGCCCAGCGGGAAAAGATGACAACAATTACTTAGGCCTTGCGAGCACACATTGTGATGTAGATCTATTGACGCATTTTTTTTGTTTTATTAATATATTAGGTACATCTGCATTAGTGCAGCTACCCTAGACTATACGAAGTGGAGTACAATGTGTCAAAAAAACTAACTACGTGATGCTATAAAATCCCCATCACACAGGATGGTTAGTCATACAGAAGCATGTTATAGGCAGTCTGCACTGGCATAAAAAAAAAAATCTTCGAGACAATAGTCTACGGGGCCAACGCGCCGTGTTTCACTTACAATTGTCTGCCACACTGCTTCCTACAACACCATCAAGCACTCGCCGTATCTTACCAACGGTCCAGAAGGCAATACGTGATATGATCGGCCACTATTGCCTCTCGCAGAATCTCATTTCACTGCCTCTTTCTCTCTTTTCACATCATATGAGAGGGGGAGGAAATTCCTAAGGTTATATATTTTTCCGTTGCACGCATGTGATCCCTACATTGCATTCTAGTGCACGTGTGTTGATCTGATTGGCTTATTCGCTTGTTCGTGCTCTGTGTGCGTGAGGGGTGCGTGAGGGGAGGAAGGGTGCGGGGGAGGGGGAGGGTTGGCAGGTCGTCTGGCCGCAGCTGGTGCGCCTCTTGATAGACTGCTTCAATCATCTGCAGGTTATATATTACTTGTCTTCGAAAGTATGGAGGTTCCGAGAGTAGCGTGTTGAGGGGTAGATGGGGTCCAAGTAGCAGATGGGGTCCAAGCAGCAGATGGGGTCCAAGCAGCAGATGGGGTCCAAGCAGCAGATGGGGTCCAAGCAGCAGATGGGGTCCAAGCAGCAGTTGGGGTCCAAGCAGCAGATGGGGTCCAAGCAGCAGATGGGGTCCAAGCAGCAGATGGGGTCCAAGCCGCAGATGGGGTCCAAGCAGATGGGGTCCAAGCAGCAGATGGGGTCCAAGCAGCAGATGGGGTCCAAGCAGCAGATGGGGTCCAAGCCGCAGATGGGGTCCAAGCAGCAGTTGGGGTCCAAGCAGCAGATGGTGTCCAAGCAGATGGGGTCCAAGCAGCAGTTGGGGTCCAAGCAGCAGATGGGGTCCAAGCAGATGGGGTCCAAGCAGCAGTTGGGGTCCAAGCAGCAGATGGGGTCCAAGCCGCAGATAGGGTCCAAGCAGCAGATGGGGTCCAAGCAGCAGATGGGGTCCAAGCAGCAGATGGGGGTCCAAGCAGCAGATGGGGTCCAAGCAGCAGATGGGGTCCAAGCAAAAGATGGGGTCCAAGCAGCAGATGGGGTCCAAGCCGCAGATGGGGTCCAAGCAGCAGATGGGGTCCAAGCAGCAGATGGGGTCCAAGCAGCAGATGGGGTCCAAGCAGCAGATGGGGTCCAAGCAGCAGTTGGGGTCCAAGCAGCAGATGGGATCCAAGCAGCAGGTGGGGTCCAAGCAGCAGATGGGGTCCAAGCAGCAGCCGGAGAGTCTTTTACGTCCTCTCATAAAAACAGCAATAGTAGAGGTACACAGAGTTGATAATGGTTCAGGACGGGCCGAAACGTAGTCAATTCTTCATTTTCAGATGAGTTGGGTTAGGTGTCTATAATCTTCAGCCACGCCACCTCTGTAATAGTTCTATTATTTTCTCCTATAATTTAGCCATAATAAGTAAGTATAGGGCGGTGTTTCATTTAAGTTGCAACAGAACAAGGGAGAAAGTGTTTTGTGTAAGTTTATTGTTTTCCTAAATAGGTCGCCAGTAACTTTATGACTACACACACACACACACACACACACACACACACACACACACACACACACACACACACACACACACACACTTTTGTACAGTCACGGTGGTCGAGTGGTTAAGGAACCAGGTACGGCATGTTGCATAGTGCTCCTGGCTGTCTGGATTGGTTCGAATCCTTCTGGGGTGTGAAGTTTTCAGTTGCATATTGGCTTGGGGGACCATTCATACTTGTTCGCATATATATATATATATATATATATATATATATATATATATATATATATATATATATATATATATATATATATATATATATATATATAGTGCCATGCCAGTTGTTGCATTAGCGTCAAGCCCTGACTCGCCTGCGGGTCATGGGGAATCATTGCATCGCAACTATCTTGGACCGCAGTTGCAGCGTCCAGTTCTTCCCTGGACGCGGCCGAGGCTAGAGAGCTGCTAGTGCCCGCATAGGACTAAGGTAGTGACTTTAGCCCAGGCAGCGGCTAGGCAGCGGTTTCATTTGATCTGATTTGGCAAAAAAAATGGGCAAAATGGGCAAAAATGCCCATTTTTGGGCATTTTTAAAAATGTAATGGGCAAAAATGCTCAGTACTAAGTCTCAAGGAGCGGCTAGGGGGCACCTTGAGGTGGCTGGAGACAAGGAAGCTGTTATGATATGAGTGAAATTAAAACTGTTTTGAATTCCTGTAGAAGGAATAAATGTTGAATTGTTTGTTTTTCTTTACCTTGTAACCTTATGACTATTTGAAAATATTACATATTTTACTAACCTGTTAATTTTCAAGAAAGAAGAATTACAAATTTATAAAAATTGTAAATGAAGTAAACTACTTTTAAATGAATGTAGATTAAAACTAACAAGAGAGAGAAAAAGACACATAAAATACGAAAAAATTTCGAATTCTTTTCAGATCTGAATATTTTGAGTGGAGTATGATTTGTGTTGGGAGATTCTGGTGAAAGTTACCAGGTCGGCAGATTTAAATGGGAACTCTGAGACGCGATAATGGTGACCCTCTCGCACCAGGAGAGGCCACTTAAGATATAACATTTTCCAGTGGGAACAAAAACTTCGTTTGCTTTAAAGTCTGGAAGATAAAGCATTTGCACTTGCTATAATCAATGAAACTTTGTGATAGACACAATCAATACTAGTCAAAGGTGATTTCACACGAAAGATTGGAATATTTCGAAAAGGATAACTGGAAATTTTGGCACACTGCAGGCTACCTCATGGCCAGCCATGGTAATTTGATCGTCTAACACACACACACACACATATATATATATGTCTGTGTATGTATGTATATATACTTTATTCACCTTGGGCATTTTGTGTCTCGAACCGCCGATCTCTGACATGGGAAGTGGACGCTCTACCGACTGTACTATATGCGGCCGCCTCCCACGTCAGCGGTCGGGTGATAGAGTAACTTAGTGCCCAAGGTGAATGAAATAATAAACTCACGGTAGTGTAGTACACAGTTTATTATATATATATATATATATATATATATATATATATATATATATATATATATATATATATATATATATATATATATATGTATATAAGTGTGTAGGTGTGTGTGTACTCACCTAGTTGTACTCAACTAGTTGTGCTTGCGGGGGTTGAGCTCTGGCTCTTTGGTCCCGCCTCTCAACCGTCAATCAACAGGTGTACAGATTCCTGAGCCTATTGGGCTCTATCATATCTACACTAGAAACTGTGTATGGAGTCAGCCTCCACCACATCACTTCCTAATGCATTCCATTTGTCAACCACTCTGACACTAAAAAAGTTCTTTCTAATATCTGTGTGTGTGTGTGTGTGTGTGTGTGTGTGTGTGTGTGTGTGTGTGTGTGTGTGTGTGTGTGTGTGTGTGTGTGTGTGTGTGTGAAAAATGCTCATCATATGTACTTTCACAAAACCTTTATAAAACCTAAAAATAGAAGCACTTTAACAAAAAAAAATATTCAAAGCACAAACATTTACTTTCCTATAATTTTATTCAAAGAGCTTACTAAACGGTGGGGTATACGTTCCAGAAATCCAATTATCACAGAACACGACTAGCGTACTAAGTACTTTTGCCACTGTTAATGTCTTGGTCGTACCCCGGAGAGCGGCTTCAAATATTGTTCCTTCTGACCGCGCAATTCCAAGAGGCAAAGTAAGGTAATTACGAGGAGGAACCACTATGCCAGTACGACTATATAGCACTTGGGAGGGATATGAGGACGATGCTTGGGGATATTATTACGGGTAATGCAGATATTGTCGACTACTGCAGTACGGTAGGGGTATTGTAGACCGGTGGTGGGGTACTGTAGTCCGGTGGTGGGGTAGTGTAGGCAGGTGGTGGGGTACTGTAGGCCGGTGGTGGGGTAGTGTAGGCAGGTGGTGGGGTACTGTAGGCCGGTGGCGGGGTACTGTAGGCAGGTGGTGGGGTACTGTAGGACGGTGAGAAGAGTACAGTAGGCCAGTAAAAGAATTGAAACCTGAGGTACTACTGCACCCCACAAGGACCCCAAGGCTTCCCCTGAAGCCTAATCGAGATTTCACATAACTCCTCCATGCACTTGGACTCTTATCAACCAGTAGTTGACAGCTATGTCAACCAGTAGTTGACAGCTCTGACAACCAGTAGTTGACAGCTCTGTCAACCAGCAGTGTCCTTTAATACTACTGGTTGACAGAGCCCGAGTGCATGGGGGTAATTGTGTGAAACGTTGGTTAGGCTTCAGTGAAGCCTCGGAACCCTCGTGGGTGCAGTAGTACGCCCCCCCCCACCAGGTTTCAATTCTTTTTACCATGTCGTGGTGCAGTCGACTAGAGCGCGTCTGGGAACACCCTTCGCCTAGGTTCGAGCCCTCATCAAGGCTCCTGTGCATCTATTCAATGATATATCACGAGTTTTGACGAGACGTGAGGAATCCTATGAAAATATCCGAGTGCTGGAGTCCAGGTATAAAAGCAAAGATGCTTTTCGATTACTTTTTCAGAAATCAACAATTAATGGACACTGTCGAGAAGAGATTGCGGTGCATGGAAAGTGAAGGACAGAATTATTATAATAACAAGGCAGGACAGTAGAGATCTATATTATAAATAAAGGAGAAGGTCTGTTTGTCTGTCTGTCTGTCCAACGTTGGAGGCCAGATGCTTAGGGCTAGCCTCACCCAAATTTGTAGGGCAATGGTTGTGGTTTACGGGACGGATATGGGCTGGGTGGGGTAGGGCCTAAGTTAAATGTTTTCACAAATATAGCCTGTATACCAACACCCGCTAGTGATGTTCTTACAGCTAGAGAGGGACTACTGTGCCTTCCGGAGCGTTGTTAAGATACTCCGCCGTTTACCCGGGCATTTATGTAATTTACTGTGTGTGTAAGTGGAAATGTCTATCAGTTCGAGGTTGGAGAGGAAAGAATGGAGGGTAGAAAGATGGAGAGGACAGAAGAGGGAGGGGGAGATGGGAGGAAAAAGGGGGAGAAAAGAGGGGAGACTAGTGAGGGGAGGGAAAAGAGGAAAAGCACGAAGGGCGGCCTGAAGGAAGAAATAGAGATACCTCAACATAACTAGATTGAAATATAGGTAGATAAAATCTATATAGAGCTAGATATAGATAAAAAGATAAATAGAGATCGATACATATATGTAGTGCGAGAGAGTGGAGTCAGACAGACAGCCCAGAACAAAGCCGTTTACCCCCTCCTCCCCCCATCCTTACCACTAGTATAACAAATGTATAGCAGGAAAGGAAGAGAATATTCAATATGGTCTCATTATCTCGAGTACAGGCGAAAACTGCATCATACCCAAAGGAGGAGTGGTCCTGTGGTAAACTATTCGATGGTCAGTCTCTCTCTCTCTCTCCAGCATTTATCATGTGTGTGCGAATGATAATGGTAATATTGTTTCTTTTACGCACTTTACGCACCCTTCTAAAGGGCGGAGGTCGCCAGTGGACCAGCTAAGTCCTCAGCCCAACAGGTACCAGAACTCCACCATCAAGTCAAATTTACTGAATGCTTTTCCAATATGGGTATCGGGAAACCCTTCATGGCTCCGCTTTAATGCACTTTACAGCGCTGTAAAATATAAAATAAGTGGCAAAATATTTTATTTATAATCTTTAAACAATGAATATTCACTCATCTTGACGCTCAAGAAAGCTTGATATTGAGAGATGAAAATTCGGGAATTATCTACGGATTTCTTCGCGGTTAAGTTGTTTAAAACTTAAAAAAAAAAGCTTATCTACCGAGAATTATAACGTTTCGCGGCCTCAAGCACAAGCTTTTATAAACATTGCATATTTCTTAAATTTTATAAAGCTGAAATACATTAGAGAAAGCTCATACCGTCAGAATGTAGCTTAGGTTGTCCCCGTCTTGTTTTATGTTTGGTTTACTCACAGTGTATTATGGAAACTAATTCATATTACGGACTTGATTTGTAATATGGAACTTTATTTATATTATGAGACGTGATTTATGGGACTTGATTTATATTTTGAAATGGTTTGGATTTTTACTGTGGAACTTGAATTTATTTATTTAAGGAACCTGATTTACATTATGGTACTATTTATATTATGGGACTTGGTCTATGGGACGTTATTATATATTGGGACTTGATTTAAAATGTGTCGATTTGTCCAACTATATCTGAAACTGTCCCTTGGTACTGTGAATGATGTGAGTGATCCCTTGGTACTCTGAGTCATGTGAGTGATCACTTGGTACTCTGAGTCATGTGAGTGATCCCTTGGTACTCTGAGTCATGTGAGTGATCACTTGGTACTCCCACCACCCACGTCTGTGACACTTCCGGTGCCTCGTTTATTCCCCCCCCCCCCCCATCAGCCGTACTTTTGGGTCCCTTGCTGACTGGCTCAGTTTAACCCCTGTTCAACCCCTCTTTCATATTGCATAGTTCGCTCATCGATAGCTTCGGTGGTGAACGTGTTCCTGTAAACTATTGCTTGCTCGGGATCGCAAATTTCGGGGAACGGTGAAGCAAGTGCATTAAATGCAGGTCAATGTATATAGTTATATAATAAATAGAATTTAATAAACTATTTGATGTGTTTCATATGATTAAATTAAATAATATTTATATGCACATGAGTGTATATAAACATATACACAAGTAAATCCGTGTGTGTATTGCGAATACACTTGTATAATTTACTAAGCTATCGATATATATCACACCTCAGTATATTCAGAAGAATCACACCTCAGTATATTTAGAATATTGCGCTGGTATAGGCGCATATAACCTGGTCAATTCACATCCAAGCCATCACGTCGCACCTTACGGCCAGTTACGCCGAGAAATGTTGGACGTATTGAAACAGAAGAAAATTGTGCCCGGATACAGCCTGGTAACGGGCTCCAGCCGGATGATATTCAGTGCCGCTATTTTTGGCAGCTGCGACACTCAGGTTATCAGCGTTATCGTTGCGTCAATCAAGCATAATTCGTTTCCAAGGACTATCAAATATGCGAAATATCATATTCAAGAACTGTATTTTATTTCATTCGTGTATATCATCGCCGACTCGAACGTGGACTAGCACGTATCCATTAAAATCTACTGGAAGAAAACGCGAACTGGTATAACATGCTTCTAAACAAACAGAAAGCTACTCTTACCCTTCAATCTGCTAAATGAGTGTTGCCTGTGCATAATATTGTCGTTGTGGAGAGCGATAAAGTCCCATTACCAAACAGAGTTGGGCTGACGACACCATCAGGAGAGTCTTACGTCTACCACCGTAGCACTCTCCACGAGGAGGGGGGGCATACTCCTTGTAAATTTCAAGATAGAGCGGAAGCATAAAGTGATCGGGGGTGGGGGGGGAGGGGAGCGCCACCTGCTGCTCCAGCAAATCCTTGGTATAAAAGCAATTTCGTTCGATTTCACAGGCAACCGCTGCAGACAATAGATACGGTCTCTGAAGGATATTCAGGTACGCATTTTAAGCTTGAGACTAATCAGACACCTGAAGCTGCAAGCTTACAGGGTAGGAAGGCTTTACCCTCTCCCACTCAAAAAAAAAAATATATATATATATATATAGAACAAAATTAGAAGATAAAATTCAAATGAGCGACTCGGTATTAATAAATATCAAGTCGATAAATAAATTAAAATAATCTCATTAATTTCTATAATCTTCAAGCAAATGTCTGTCTCTCTGTTCTTCCCCCTCTTCTCATTATCTCTGTCGCTCTCTCTTCCTTTCACTCTTCTCATCTCTCACTCTCACTCCCTGTATCTCAATCCCACTCTCAATTTCCTTCTCTCGATCTCCAAAGTGCAGCCTCCTTCTCATGGCGCGGTAACTGAATGCCGAAGACTGCGTCGGCCTCGCTTTTCTTGGGGCATCTGGTGGGGCATTCTTAGTGACACTGGCTGCTTGTCAGAGACCTGGCACATGATGCCCACCACACCGGATGCTGCGAGCTTGAGTCATCCCGGGATCACGCTGGGGCTTGTTAAACCTTGCTTCTTGTTAGCTTTCTCTCTCTCGCCCTCGGCAAGGGTTCCCCCCTTGGAGTTAACTTAATATTAATTCTCTAAATTATTTCGATGCTCTCTTCGTGAACTGATTAGTGTTGCGACACAGGGCGCGCTGCGATCATTTTATGCGTGCTACATATTTGTCATCGTGTTGATCAGAATATTGTGACTATTATATATATATATATTATATATATATATATATATATATATATATATATATATATATATATATATATATATATATATATATATGCCGAATATATATATATATATATATATATATATATATATATATATATATATATATATATATATATATATATATGAGAAATTGAAAGATATTCTCATCGGAGCCCCGCTGGCCATCTTGCAAATTTTATGATACAAGAACAAATTAGATGTTCTATATGGGCTTAACTGAACATTGCACCTTAAAAAAAACTAAAAGTAATTATGGGTATTATGTTTGGAAACCGCACATTTGTTTGGAAATTTATATGCAGAAACTTTGAATTATTTTCAGCTTTAAAAATCAAAAATCTTAAAAGGCAGATTTTTTTTTTTTTTTTTTTTGCTTACTGTCCAATGAAAACTTCACAGGGACGATAAGATTACTTAATTCCAATAGGAACATGTCTATTATTCACAGTTTGTAAACATGAAAGTAAATTAAATTGACATTACTGAACAATGTTAACGCTTCGAAACAACTTGGCCATAGTTTCATATTTAAAGTGTTTAAGACAGGAGGAAAGAACATTGCTCATTAACATCCCAAATATTTTTACAATAGTCTTCATCAATTGAAAACAAAATTTAAAAGAGCAACTACTGTAGTTATCTGAATTGGCAATTGATATTTTACAAGTTCACGAAATAAAATACATGAGAAAGCATAAGTATGGACTTTTATGGACAAAGTGTCAACAAAGAAAACGGAATGCAAATAACCGGAGCGTCTTCTGGCCTCATCAACCAGTATTGTTATTTATTTACATTTCATTTGGAACTGTTTCCTTGAGGTTATCTTGAGGTTATCTTGAGATGACTTCGGGGCTTTAGTGTCCCCGCGGCCCGGTCCTCAACCAGGCCTCCACCCCCAGGAAACAGCCCGTGACAGCTGACTAACACCCAGGTACCTATTTTACTGCTAGGTAACAGGGGCATAGGGTGAAAGAAACTCAGCCCATTGTTTCTCGCCGACGCCTGAGAGCGAACCCAGGACCACACGATCACAAGTCCAGCGTGCTGTCCGCTCGGCCGACCGGCTCCCCCCTTCCTAACTCAGGGTGTAGATTTTAGACTGGTTGTTCGGAAAAGCTTATACGAAACAGCCGTTTGAAAAGCTTCCCGAAACAGACCCATTGAAGCCGACACTACGGGTCTGGATTATTTGGATTATGATATTTAATAATAACATCCGTGTGAGGCAATAACGGTATTGGTGGTATGGCAACGATTTTATTTTAAGGGTCTGAGTTTGATCCCCGAATGTCCCATTGAATGAAATAATATTTCCCACGGTATTGGAGACTTCGGTTTATGTAACATGGTTAGGGCTTAGATAGCTAGCATTTGCGTTTACAGTGATGTTGATTGGAATGGTGAGAGCCGCGCATTTAACGATCCAAACTCCATCCCCGATCGCCAGTGAAAAAAATATATAACAACCATATTATAATATATTAGCAATATTTCAATCATACATACGAAAATTTTCCATGAAACTGCAAAGTTTACATTTCAGGGCCGGTAAACGCAGAGCTGAAAGCTGTGCGATGTGATTAACTTAGGCCTGGAACAAACTGACTGGCGGTAACATCGGTTCGGCAGTCCCGTGGGTACATGAATTGGATACAACAAAACTAAATGTTTAACAGTTGAATTTGTTGAATCAGGG
>WNGS01146073.1:12414-24097 GCA_020271785.1 Procambarus virginalis | reverse complement strand
TACCCCTCAGTTCAGGTACCAGTCTGGTGGCAAACTTTCTACAATTTTAGTCTTATGCTTGACGAGACATGGACTCCATGCTGGAGCTGCATGCTCCAAGATTTTGGTCAGACATTTTTGGTATACAAGGTTCTGAATGACTCCTTACACAAGTTTCTAAAGGCCGTTCTTATGTTGGCCAACCTGTCATATACCGCTGATGTTATCCTCTTGATATGGCTTCAGGGGACAGGTCTAGCGTGATATCAACCCGCAGGTCTTCTCTCTCTCTGAATCTTAAAAAAATTAATGTCTCAAATGATACCTTGTATCTGGCCTCCTTCTTCCTACGCCTATATTCATTGCATTACGTTTGTTCGGGTTAAAATCTATTTGTTGAACCATTCCTTCAATGTTTCCAGGTCTTCTTGAAGCCTCATGCTGTCATCCTCTTTCTTAATCCTTCTCATAATTTTAGCATCATCAGCAAACGTTCAGAGGAATGAGTCTATACCCTCTGGGAGATCATTTACGTATATCAAAAACAGGATAGGTCCGCGTACAGAACCCTATGAGACTCCGCTGATGACTTCATGCCAGGTTCAGGTCTCACCCCTCACTGTAACTCTCTGCTTCCTATTGCTTAGGTACTCCCTTATCCACTGGAGCACCCTACCAGTTACTCCTGCCTGTTCTCCAACTTACACAGCAGAATTTTATGGGGTACTGTGTCATAGGCTTTCCGACAGTCCAAAGAAATGCAGTCTGTCCACCTTTCTCTTTCTTGCTTAATCTTTGTCACCTGATCGTAGCATTCTATTAAACCTGTGAGGCAAGATTTACCATTCCTGAACCCATGTTGGTGGAATGTCACGAAGTCCATTTCTCCAGATGTGCTACTAGGTTTTTTTCTCACGATCTCCATCACCGTGCATGGTATTCAAGTTAAAGACACTGGCCTTTAACTTTAACACGTTCAGTGCTTCTTGCCTGTCACCCTTTTTGTATATTGGGACTACATTAGCCGTCTTCCATATTTCTGGTAGGTCTCCCGTGTCCAGTGACCTACTATACACTATGGAGAGTGGCAAGCAAAGTGCTTTTGCACACTCTTTTAATACCCATGATGAGATTCAGTCCGAATCAACAGCCTTTCTCGTGTCCAGACGCTACAGATGCCTCTTAACTTCATCTCTGGTAATTTCGAACCCTTCCAAGGCCGCCTGGTTTACTGCGACCTCTCTTAGCTCAGGAACTTCAACTTGGTCTATTGTGAATACCTCCTGGAATCTCTTGTTGAGTTCTTCACACACCTCTTTGTCATTCTCTGTGTTCCTGTCCTCACCTGTTGTAAGCATCATCACTTGTTTTTTCACTGTTGCTTTCTCCTGACGTGACTGTGGAGCAGTTTTGGTTAGGTCTTAGCTTTATTTGCTATATCATTTTCATTTTGTCTCTGCTTCTCTTCTCACATTAACATACTCATTCCTGGCTCTCTGGTATCTCGCTCTACTTTCTGATGTCCAGTTATTTCGGAAGTTCCTCCACACCCTTTTGTTCCTTTGCTTCCATACATGTATTAAACCATGGATTCTTCGTTTGCTTCTCTTTTTTTTCTTTTGGCCGGGATAAACCTGTTTACTGCCACTTGACACTTTTGAGTGACATAGTCTATCATGTCTTGTACGGTCTTAGTTCTGAGCACTGTGGCCGATGGTATATCTCTTAGGAATTTTCTCATCTCCTCTTAATTTCCCTTTCGATACGCCAGCCTCTTGTTTTCTAGTTCATTTAGGGGGATATTACTCCTAGCTCTACCAGGTACTCAAATATCAGCACACTGTGATCACTACTTCCCAAGGATGCTTCCAACTTAATTTCCCTTATATCCGACTCATTCACGGTGAATATCAGATCAAGCCTTGCTGGTTCGTCGTCTTCTCTCATTCTTGTCGGTCCCTTGATGTGTTGGCTTATAAAGTTTCTTGTTGCCACGTCCAGCAGCTTAGCTCTCTATGTGTCTGGTCCTCCACGTGGGTCTCTGTTCTTCCAATCCATCTTCCCGTGGTTGAAGTCTTCCACGAGATCTTCCCATATACTCACCTAGTTGTGCTTTGCGGGGGTTGAACTTTGACTCTTTGGTCCTGTCTCTCATCCATCAATCAACAATGTGTGCGAGCGTGTAAATATTATTTAGTAATAATATAAATAATTTAAATTATAAAATGTTACATTATCAATAAAATAATAACAAATATTCTAAATATAAAAATAAATAATATATGTTAAGAATTTATATATCAATATTCCAAAATAAAACCAATATTAATATTACTAACGGTTATATTAATATTAAGACTAACCACAATATCACGATAACTCGTTATCGGTCAACTACCAAAAGTGTCACTGCAATACCTCTAACGTCTTGCAAATGAATGGTTGAGATTTTAAGATAGAAAATGGCATTCCAAAAGCAAGTCATTCCTCGCAGCGGTGCCATACTCGTCACTATACAGAAAAGACGCACCTTTTGTGTGGAAGCACCAAACAAAGAATCGTTAACAAAGATAATAAAGTTGGACAATTTTCCTGTAAAAGCAATAGGAAATAACGCAATGCATTAGTAATAAAAAAGGAGAAGAGGAAGGAGGGTTACGGAGTATGCACAGTTTCCGCTGAGTTCCTCAGGCGACCTCTTGTACCATTCAGCTGTTGTTCCACAGAACAACCAGTAAGTTGAAGCTCCATCCAACACCAGTACACCGCCAGGCTGTGATTTGGGTAACTGTATTCCTCTCAAGTATTTACTAAAACCCTGACCCTCTGACCACATATTTTCTCCCCTCCCCCCACCTACCCATCCATACCCCCTACCCACCAGCTCCCCACCCCCCTCTCATAGCCCCTAGCTTCTCTTCCCCGCCTGCCCCCTAAATCACCCCTCCCTTCTCACCCCCCTAGATCACCCCCCTCCACTACCCTTCCGCCCCCTCCCCATGATCACCGGCAAGTTGGGAAGAGTGTAAATGTGTGTTAAGCGTGGCCCTTAACCTTAGAGCCCAGCCATGCGCGTAATGGGCAGCGTGCGTATACGCCGTGCGCTGACCTCCCTTCATGACACCCGCACCGGAGAGAGCCATCATGCGCTGGCCAGGTGCCGTGCCGGCCAGTGTCAGGTGTCAAGCGCTCGGCGTCAGGTTAGTCAAGAGCCTTTTGTCATGTGTTCGAGTGTCAACTACCCAGCAGTCTGGAGCGATTCGAACGCTAGAAAGGCGGCGATGTGTTCGAATGTTAGACTTGATACGTTTGCTTTGTGTTATACGTCTGAATGCCTCGAGTCGTGTGTACGAATGGCGGGTGCGGCGCGTTCGAAAGTCTGTGCCATTTTGGCGAGAGGGGGGGGCGGGGTTAACGTTAAGTCAAAACAGCTGCGCGAGCTAAGGCAAGATTACCACACGCACCTGTTTGGTCCAGATAAGCCAGTCCACGCCCACCTGCGTGGGCGGGACAAGCCAGAACGCCTGCGTGGGCGGGACAAGCCAGAACACCTGCGTGGCCGGGACAAGCCAGAACACCTGCGTGGCGGGGACAAGCCAGAACACCTGCGTAGGCGGGACAAGCCAGAACACCTGCGTGGGCGGGACAAGCCAGAACACCTGCGTGGGCGGGACGCAGTGTTGACAACGGCCTGTTAAAGCCGTTGTCAACGTCAGACTGACAGTCTGGTGTTGACAACGGCTTTAACAGGCCGAAACGTTCATCTCTCTTCCCCATTTCTTTGTGTTTTTTTCCGCACATATATATATATATATATATATATATATATATATATATATATATATATATATATATATATATATATATATATATATACATATATATATATATATATATATATATATATATATATATATATATGTGAGAAAGCTGCATGAACTCGCAAGCCATATATCACTAAGAACTCTTTGACCCGGCCAGGATTCGAACCCATGCCGTCCAGGATCACCCCTAAACGTACACGGTACCGTGACCACCGCACCAGACGATCATTGGTGCGGTGGTCACGGTACCGTGTACGTTTAGGGGTGATCCTGGACGGCATGGGTTCGAATCCTGGCCGGGTCAAAGAGTTCTTAGTGATATATATATATATATATATATATATATATATATATATATATATATATATATATTATATATATATATAATATATATATATTGGTGTATACTGGCATCAGGTTTTCTTTTAAACATGTCTCATTGAATATGACCGCATATTCTGTATTTACTATCTTCTGATTTAGGGCTTCTATCCCTCTAACTATTTCTTAGCATCAGGGCTTAGCTGAAAGAGGAGCACTCCTTCAGCTAAGCCCTGATGCTAAGAAAATTGTTAGAGGGATAGAAGCCCTAAATCAGAAGAGAGTAAATACAGAATATGCGGTCATATATATATATATATATATNACGTGGGGAGGGGTGTCTTCCCTTCCTGTTTTCCGTCTCTGAGCCTTCCCCCTCCCTCCCTCCCTCCCTCTCCGTGGAGCACAGCGTCCATCACCAGCGGTATATCATGTACCCACGGGTGGTCCAAGTCGTGTAATATCCGCTGTGTACACTTGAAGAGGGACGGGATAGGATGGGGGGGGGGTCATGGTCAACCCCCCCCCCCTCCGTCCTGCCCGGTTCCAGAGTATCTGTTCAGGTACTCTCAGGTACTCTCAGGCCTCGTTATCATCATTTTGTAGTTACAGGTAGTTTGCCGTGCTGGCGGTCGACTGTCTAATTTGCGTTTTTATGCTACATTTTCATAACACTTTCAGTGGATTCAGTACACAACCTCTGGCGTTTATCCAACCATAACAACTCGATTGTTAAATATAAATTCTTCGGTCAACATTTGCACGTTTTGTGCAGCTTGCGGCTATTTGCGTAAGTTGATTTCTTTCGGTTATACACAACGCTTTCCTGATACCATTTTTAGTTTTCTTAAACAAACTTTAATGTTTATATCATATCTCCTAATATTATCATTTAATATGGGAATGTCCAAAGAGTAATCTTTTTCGATCACACTTCTTAATTTTGGGAACCATATTATTGTATTACGTTGAGCAGTTTATACTTTGTTAATAAAGCTTGTTTTGGTTCGGGCACATTACCACAGTTGAACACTCCGGATTAACAAGATATCCCTTGTAACAAGAGATACCTTGTCACACATATCTTGTCCGTGTGACAAGATACGCCATCCCTGAACCAATGTTGACATCCTGGTATAAAGGCCCTTCTCTTAAAATGTTCTAGTTTCTTCACAACGTTTCCTTCATCTCCTGACTTATTCGTACAGAGGACACCAACCTCTAATCTAGTGTCCGTCATTTAGCGTAGTGGCACCTTATAGAATGATTTCCAGTTTTCTGGTGGTTTCATTAATCCACAGTTGATTCTAGTGTAGTTCACTGTTTTCTCTTGTGACAGACTTATCGGTTCGTTCCTTATAATTTCTTGATTAAATCCATCATTCTTTGTGTGGAGCTTTCCGCTAGCTCCAGGCCACGGACACTGCTTCATTATATTTAGATTATATTGTCGGTTTAGGCAGACCACATAACTCTCTCTCTCTCTCTCTCTCTCTCTCTCTCTCTCTCTCTCTCTCTCTCTCTCTCTCTCTCTCTCTCTCTCTCTCTCTCTCTCTCTCTCTCTCTCTCTCTCACACACACACACACCCACTGCATAAGATTCGAGACCTTCAGCTCGGGTGATATTTTAACCCGTTGATGTGTTCCGCAAGGTGATTACCTGAGCACTGATAACTCTGGCTGGCTCTGAGCTTCGGGCCTCATACTGTGCTGGGGCGGTGTCGTCTGGCCGCGTGCAGATTACTCTGTAAGGCGATAACCGTGTAGCTGTTATAGTGTCCCTATACTAGGGACACTAGCCACATCTTTTTCTTACATGGGAGAGTAGCTGCGACGATAACTTAGCTGGCCAATTATCAATGGAAAACAATTATTTTGACGATTTTTTGACTAGGATCGTTACCAAGGCCGGCGACTTTCGTGAATTTATTTATGTGAGGTCTAGAAATGTATCCTCTAGTGTGGAGTGTAGGAGAGTTAATCCTTATTCTTCTGCTTCTTTCCCTACTTCTTCCTTCTACGCCTCCTCTTCCTCCTCCTCTTCCTCCTTCACCTCTTCTTTCTCCTTCGCTTCCTCCGCCTCCTCTTCTTCATCCATTTTCCCGCAGTAAAAAAAATATGCATTGGTGCTCCTTTTTTATCTTTGTGTTCATGAGTGAGACTGACAGCAAGGAATTGAATCGGTAAGTTACGCTAATGGCGGAGGAGCGCGTATGCTAATGATGTGTAATTTATGTATAAACACCATTATGATGTGGCGCCGGAGCCAGATATATGTTACGACGCCCACGCTCACGCCCACGCCCACGCCCACGCCCATGCTCAGGGAACACCAGCAGAAAAATTGGATCATCAAATGCTGGAGTTAAAACCCGTCTCTGTTTGGTCAGCCATGAACTGCAAGAGAACGAAATGTGGAAGGGGTCAGGCGGATGAAGAGTAGGTGGAGAGAGGGGTAGAAAGAGAGAGAAGGAGGAGGAGAAGAGGGAGAGTAAAAACTAAAAACTACCTCCTCTAAGGTAGAGGAGACAACGGGAAGGTGTGTAAGCGGTGTGAGGCGGGTGGACAGAAGGAACTTTAAGGTAGAAAAGATATCATGGCGTCTTACTAAACTAACGTCACCGGTGACGTCTCAATACGAACAATTAACTACTGTGCTCAACGTTGCCACGTGCTGCTGAACGTGGCCACGTGCTGCTGAACGTGGCCACGTGCTGGTCAACGTGGCCACGTGCTGGTCAACGTGGCCACGTGCTGGTCAACGTGGCCACGTGCTGGTCAACGTGGCCACGTGCTGGTCAACGTGGCCACGTGCTGGTCAACGTGGCCACGTGCTGGTCAACGTGGCCACGTGCTGGTCAACGTGGCCACGTGCTGGTCAACGTGGCCACGTGCTGCTCAACGTGGCCACGTGCTGCTCAACGTGGCCACGTGCTGCTAAACGTGGCCACGTGCTGGTCAACGTGGCCACGTGCTGGTCAACGTGGCCACGTGCTGGTCAACGTGGCCACGTGCTGGTCAACGTGGCCACGTGCTGGTCAACGTGGCCACGTGCTGGTCAACGTGGTCACGTGCTGCTCAACGTGGCCACGTGATGCTCAACGTGGTCACGTGCTGGTCAACGTGGCCACGTGCTGGTCAACGTGGCCACGTGCTGGTCAACGTGGCCACGTGCTGCTCAACGTGGCCACGTGCTGCTCAACGTGGCCACGTGCCACACCCACACCCAGCAGCTGCTCCTCAGACAGTGTAGAGAAGCTGGAGGCTCTCTACACTGCCACATGTATACTGTTGACTTTAATACAATGTTATCTTCACGCAGCGACAACGATACACGCTGTATGTGTTGGTGTGTATCGCTATGACGTCACCGATGACGTCACCGATGACGCAATATTGGTGGGTTCCCCAATACGCGTGAAGATGTATTGGGGAACACGTGATGTTCCCCAATTCGCGTATTGGGGAACCCACCAATGTTGGTTCAGACCGCGATGTAAACTCTTCGTCTCCTGGTATCCAGACTTGAGGGCTTCTTTACTCCTGGGGACCTGACGGCTGAGTGGACAGCGCTCTGTATTCGTAGTCCTGAGGTTCTGGGTTCGATCACCCTGTTGTTGTCGTTGTAATCGTTACCAACCAATTATTGCCGGTTCGAACCAACCAATGTTGCAATGCCACAGCTTGGAGTAGTTGTCATGATGTCATGGTGTTGGTGGTGTATGTTAACAGTATATGTTGGTGTGTATGACGTATACCAGCAGAGTATGATGAGTACACTGGCGCCACATTTCCTTTTGGTCTTTGGATATATTTTAGAATTATATTTCCCAGTGGTGGTATGCCTGTTCCAGGGCACACGAGGTGCAGGTGGAGTGTTCCAGGGCACACGAGGTGCAGGTGGAGTGTTCCAGGGCACACGAGGTGCAGGTGGAGTGTTCCAGGTCACACGAGGTGCAGGTGGAGTGTTCCAGGGCACACGAGGAGCAGGTGGAGGGCTCCAGGGCACACGAGGTGCAGGTGGAGGGCTCCAGGACACACGAGGAGCAGGTGGAGGGCTCCAGGGCACGCGAGGTGCAGGTGGAGGGCTCCAGGACACACGAGGAGCAGGTGGAGGGCTCCAGGGCACACGAGGTGCAGGTGGAGGGCTCCAGGGCACACGAGGTGCCGGTGGAGTGTTCCAGGGCACACGAGGTGCAGGTGGAGGGCTCCAGGGCACACGAGGTGCAGGTGGAGGGCTCCAGGGCACACGAGGTGCCGGTGGAGTGTTCCAGGGCACACGTGGTGCAGGTGGAGGGCTCCAGGGCACACGAGGTGCCGGTGGAGTGTTCCAGGGCACACGAGGTGCAGGTGGAGGGCTCCAGGGCACACGAGGTGCCGGTGGAGTGTTCCAGGACACACGAGGTGCCGGTGGAGTGTTCCAGGACACACGAGGTGCAGGTGGAGGGCTCCAGGGCACAAGAGGTGCAGGTGGAGGGCTCCAGAACACACGAGGTGCAGGTGGAGGGCTCCAAGACACACGAGGTGCAGGTGGAGGGCTCCAGGACACACGTGGTGCAGGTGGAGGGCTCCAGGACACACGAGGAGCAGGTGGAGGGCTCCAGGACACACGTGGAGCAGGTGGAGGGCTCCAGGACACACGAGGTGCAGGTGGAGGGCTCCAGGGCACACGAGGTGCAGGTGGAGGGCTCCAGGACACACGAGGTGCAGGTGGAGGGCTCCAGGACACACGAGGTGCAGGTGGAGGGCTCCAGGACACACGAGGTGCAGGTGGAGGGCTCCAGGACACACGAGGTGCAGGTGGAGGGCTCCAGGACACACGAGGTGCAGGTGGAGGGCTCCAGGACACACGAGGTGCAGGTGGAGGGCTCCAGGACACACGTGGTGCAGGTGGAGGGCTCCAGGACACACGAGGTGCAGGTGGAGGGCTCCAGGACACACGAGGTGCAGGTGGAGGGCTCCAGGACACACGAGGAGTAGGTGGAGGGCTCCAGGACACACGAGGTGCCAGCATTGTTCACTACAAACACGTATGTTGTTCACATTAAAATGAGACGCAATATTACCAACTAAACCAATGACAACATGAATATGGCGGTTACCATAATGGGAAGGATATTCAGACATGATGAAGAAAGGCCTAAATAGATTCCCAAAGTTGATTAAATGTTGACCAGACCACACATTTAGAAGGTACGACGACGTTTCGGTCCGTCCTGGACCATTCTCAAGTCGATTCGACTTGAGAATGGTCCAGGACGGACCGAAACGTCGTCGTCCCTTCACCTTCTAAGTGTGTGGTCTGGTCAACATACTTTAGCCACGTTATTGTGACTCATCGCCTGCGTTGATTAAATGTTGTAGGCCTAGGTGAAGTAACATGGGTACACTACAATAACTCAAATAGACTACGTTGAAAAATCTGACTGCGGAGAAGATCTGGGTGTCTTGATAATGGGAAACCATTAACACCATTCATAATTGGTCGAAATAAGAGTAATAGGGTACCTAAATTTACATATATATTGCGCCGTAATAAAACTCCTAATCACGGAATCTTCAGACCGCGATGTAAACCCTTCGTCTCCTGGTATCCAGACTTGAGAGCTTCTTTACTCCTGGGGGTCTGACGGCTGAGTGGACAGCGCTCGGGGATCGTAGTCCTAAGGTTCCGGGTTCGATCCCCGGCGGAGGTGGAAACAAATGGGCAGAGTTTCTTTCATCCTGATGCACTTCTTCACCTAGCAGTAAATAGGTACCTGGGAGTTAGACAGCTGCTACGGGCTGCTTCCTAGGGGGTGTGTGTAGCAAAATGGAGGCCTGGTCGTGGTCCGGGCCGCGGGGACGCTAAGCCCCGAAAATCTTCTCAAGATAACCTCAAGATATCTAGTCAGTGTTGCTAATTAAATATTTCTACTGTTCAGTAAGATGGTGTGGTGGCCTTAATAACCCACTTGGACGTAGCAGCACAAGTATAGCCAACTGTACTAATAATCTTTGTACATTCTCAGTCAAGTATATACCTAGTAAAGGTTTACATAACAAGAATTAGGAAACTCACAAATGAAGAAAAGTGACTTAAACCAAATTAACACTCTAGCAATGAGTAAAGTTAGGCAAGACAAAGACACCACTGTGTTCAGATGGTTTAATAAAAAAATAATAAGGTTTAATAAATAGTAATTAGGTTTATTAAATGATGTCAGGGCTTCATAAAGTGATGATAGGGTTTAATAAAGGGATGATAGTATTTGATATAAGATAATACAGTTTAATAAAGGATGATAGGGATTTAATAAAAGATGATGGGGGTTAAATACAGCGGATATAATCTATATAGAAGACTGACAATATAAACTCAAGTTAGAGCACGACAAAAAGTAGGTAAAATATTGATGTTGACCAATCCACACACTAGAAAATGAAAGGACGACGACGTTTCGAGAAGAGTCACGTTATTGTGACTCATCACCTGCAAAATATTGACGTTAAGATTTATACAATATATCGACCGACCAACACTGGGTGAGAAAAGAGGCAACATCACCGAAACGTTCGCACCGAAACGTTCTCACCGGAACGTTTCGAGCATCGGTTAGAGAGACATGTGAGTAGGTGCTCCTGAGTATGTGTGGCCTGCCTCGCACGATGCAATACACATTTGGAAATACCTTTATTACTAGAACAGCGACGTCTCCATGGTAACAATGATGTCACCATAGTAACAGTGATGTCTCCATGGTAGCAACGACGTCTCCATGGTAACAACGATGTCTCCATGGTAACAACGACGTCTCCATGGTAACAACGACGTCTCCGTGGTAACAACGACGTCTCCATGGTAACAACGATGTCACCATGGTAACAACGACGTCTCCATGGTAACAACGACGTCTCCATGGTAACAACGATGTCTCCATGGTAACAACGATGTCTCCATGGTAACAACGATGTCACCATGGTAACAACGATGTCTCCATGGTAACAACGATGTCACCATGGTAACAACGATGTCTCCATGGTAACAACGATGTCTCCATGGTAACAACGAAGTCTCCATGGTAACAACGAAGTCTCCATGGTAACAACGAAGTCTCCATGGTAACAACGACGTCTCCATGGTAACGAGGTTGTCGCGATGGTAACAGGTATGGGTCGTGACAGTACCAACGAGGTCGAGACAATAACGGAGAGGTCGCGATAGTAAGAGAGGTCGCGGACCGCGATGAGGGAGGATGAAAACAATCAAAGCAGAGGTGAGCAGGCGGTCCTTACATGGGTGGCTTGGTACATTGATTAATCACATCATCAATTGCGAATTACCTTCAACGTGATTTAAGTACAATATCAGCTGGTGATCGAAATCGCCACTTTGTCACATATGATTGGATTGCTTCATATTTGGTCGGGTCGGGGGTTGGGGGGGGGGTGAGGGCGCATAATTTATGAATGCTATTGAATCTGGTATAACTATCCCCCCCTTTCTCTACGCCTTCTCATTACCCCTTCACCTTGATCCCATTACCCTTTCGACCCCTTCCCCCCCCCTTCCCCCCCTT
>WNGS01146073.1:7414-9914 GCA_020271785.1 Procambarus virginalis | reverse complement strand
CCACGAGCGTGTTGCACTAAGAGCATGAACGACAGAAGACGTGGTGTAAGTGTTAAAACATTCCCTTGCATCACAACATGTTGTGTGCATCACAACATGTTGTGTGCATCACAACATGTTGTGTGCATCACAACATGTTGTGTGCAACACAACATGTTGTGTGCATCACAACATGTTGTGTGCATCACAACATGTTGTGTGCATCACAACATGTTGTGTGCAACACAACTCTCGCTCTGAATTAACACAATCTGAAAACAAGTTTTTTCTTGGCAATGAAGTCGAGTGTTCGGGAATATTGTGCACCAACTGTGCTTCCTAGTGGCTACCTGAGTCACCATTGGTTAGTAGTGCTAACAGATATGGTGATATACCATATATAACAGATATACATTAGATATGGTTAGTTAACTTTGACAACGGTGATATCAATCGTTAATCTTAGTAACAGTGGCTAACTGTGATACCGTTAGTTAACCTTGGCAACGGTGGCACCAGTAACTATGGAAACAGTGATTATGGTGACACCATTAGTTCACCTTGGCCTCAGTGGCACCATTAGTTAACCTTGGCAACAGTGGCACCATTAGTTCACCTTGGCAACAGTGGTAACAGGGCCTCAGTGCCCCTGTTACCACTGAAGCATTAGCTGAGTTTACTTGGCATCACTGTTGCCAAGGAGGGTGCCACGTTTAACTTATGGTGCCACTGTTACCACTGTTTCCAAGGTTAACTAATGGTACCACTGTTGCCAAGGTTAGCTAACGGTGTCACTGTACCGGGGTTAACGAATAATGGTACTGTTACCAAAGGTTAACTCGGTGACGATCGGTCACCGTTCGTCCCAGTGTTACGAAGAGCTGCGTTCTCGCCCCAACACTCTTCAGTATGGTATTCTCGGCCATGCTCACTGATGCCTTCCATGATTGCCAGGATGGAATACCTATCAGATACAGGACTGATGGTGGGCTCTTCAACCTCCGGCGCCTACAAGGCCGATACAAAAGTGAAGGAAGCCGTTATAGAAGACTTTCTGTTCATCCTGTTCGCTGATGTATGCGCCGTCAACGCCAGCACACAGCAAATGATGCAGCAGGAATGGACTGCTTCTCACAAGCCTCCGACAACTTCGGTCTTATCTTCAGCATCAAGAGAACTTCAGTCATGTACCATCCCGCGCCCGGAATACCCTACCAGGAACAGCACATCACTGTCAAGGGGCAGAACCTGCAGGCAGTTGACAATCACCTATCTTGTGACCATCCTCTCACGAGCGGTGAACATAGACACAGAAGTCACCAACAGGATCGCCAAGGCCAGTGCTGCCTTAGGAAGATTCCATGAGAATGTCTGGGAGCGGAGGGGCCTCAGCCTTACCACTAAATTGAATGGTCTACCGTGCAGTGGTTCTCACCTCTCTTCTCTACGCCAGCATGACCTGGACTGTCTATAGCAGACACGCCAAACAGCTAAATCACTCCCACTTGAGCTGTCTCAGTAAACTCCTCCACATCAGGTGAGAGGACAAACTCCCGGACACGGAGGTCCTGGAAGGAGCCGGTGTTCCCAGCGTCCACATCCTCCTACAGAAAACTCAGGCCAGATGGGCAGGCCACGTTGTCAGAATGTCTGACAGCCAACTGCCTAAATAGCTGTTGTATGGTGAATTATGCCAGGCCACGCGGTCTGTTGGCGGCAGAAGAAACGATTCAAGGACTGCCTCAAGGTGACCCTCAAAGACTTGGACATCAACTCCAATACTTGGGAGTCACTTGCTCAAGACCATCCAAATTGGACAGTCCGACCGTCCAAGCAAAGTCACCACAGGGACCCGTGCGGCAGAAAATAGATAATTATTAACATCTATATTGACAAAATTAATTACAATTTTGCCTAATCTGAGGATATCAATTAATTTTTATTAAAAGTGAGGATAATGCTGGTATTCAGTGTCACGCAGGACAGAGGGATATACACAAGACAATAAGTCTAAACGTCAATAAGGCTGAAGCACATATATATATATCATGGTTACAATCAATGTTTTAATGTATGAATATGTAAAAACAACTTTCTATTGTGCACTGCCACACAAGGGCAGGGATGGGTTCATAAGTGATGCAGCTTAGAAGTAATATAAATAAAATTGTTCTTCATTCTTTAAAATGGTCAAGCAAATTTTGGATAATTTTTAGAATGTCGTCGAGTTACACAGTTGGTGGTACAATAGGCCAGGAGGTCTAAAGTCTTTTACGGTTTCACATTCAACATATAGTGTTCTACTGAATGCATTAAAGGTTTATCACAGAGTTTACAATCTGAGTATTCTGGTAGTGGCTCACCCTCACTAACCTGCCAGATGTGTCTATAGCCAAGGCGAATTCACGCAATGACTACATCACATTGCCTGGTCCGGTTACTGTGCTGACCATACAAATACCTATTATTACAAAACTTGTCATAGATTTTAATACGGCAGCTTTCAGGTCTCTGGGCATTT
>WNGS01146063.1:39487-52209 GCA_020271785.1 Procambarus virginalis | reverse complement strand
AATGGGGACAAAAATGTAGTGGTGATCCAATTCACTGTACTTAGGGGATTCCCTGTGCTTATTCCCTGTGAGTGGCAGCGCCACCTGGTTGAGCAACACTGAGGTCAATGTAGTTGTTAGCCAGGGTTGATACACACGTGTAGTCCCATACCAACTGCTTGCCATTCTTCCAGGGGTTCACTGTGATACCATCCGGGCGACCAATAAGAGCATCAGAGTTATATATATATATATATATATATATATATATTTATTATTATATATATATTATATATATATATATTATATATATATATATATATATATATATAGATATTGATAATATATATTTTTTCAGCTGGATTTTAAGCTGAAGATAGTCATTAAATTGAATTGATTTGTTATATACCTCGTGGAGTTGGACACCCTGGTTCAGGGGCGCGTGCAGGTCGCCTGCAGGCAGAAATGTCAACATTCTGGCCTCACGTGCACAGACAGGGTACGAATTTTGCCCCCCTCAGCGTGTACTTAAGTACGTATAGTAACCAAGTGGTGGAATTCGTACCTGTACAAGTTGGAAGCACCACCAGTCTTGACATGTGACCACTCAGCCACCTCCCACAGGGTGGGTATTGGGTCCATCACAGATAGGCCAAACCAGCTCGACAACTTTACCTCCCCCCCCCCTCCCGGACTTTACAAGGAGACATTTCGTTCTGTCTCGAGTCATCATGTCTCCACTTATGCCGGACATAATATGTGGGTTTATGTGGTGGTGGGGGGGGGATTTTATATTAAGTTCGTCTTAAATGATATTTTGAATTTTGAAAACTAAATCGTATACAAATGTCTTTTGAGAACGGGACTGTGTTTTTGAGTCAAGTCTTTCATAGCGTTAACGAATGTGTCTTCGACATAATATCTGCTTGTTTGTGTCTGTCTGTCTCTGTCTATCTGTCTGTCTGTCTGTCTCTGCCTGTCTGTCTGTCTGTCTGTCTGGGTGTTATGCAGGGGGTGACGTGCCTTGTAGCCTTGGGAATTACGGTAGTTTTTCGCTGCTGTGGGAGTGTAATAGGAGAAAATGGCATAATAGTCAGTCTAGACTATTAGGGCAAGATCTTAATGGTGTAATTGGTGTTTAAAAATAGCAGAATATGAAATAAAAATTATAAGGGACGGTGGAGAGGTAGACTGGGGGGGGGGGGAGGGGAATCCTGGGGAGGGGGGTTGGCTGGGGGAAGCAAATTCTGAGGGGAACGTAGAAAGGGAGGGGGGTGTAAAGGGAGGGGTTGGCAGGGGAAAAGACTAACCTAGGGTAGGGGGGATGAAGAGGGGGGGATGGGGCTAGAGATGCGAGGTGCGGCTGGTCACAGCATCTTGTTGGTAACCGGATCTGTTTATGACGTCACAACCCCCTCCCTCACCCCCTTCCCTCACCCCTTCCCTCACCCCCTACCCTCCCTGCGAATCCCCTCCTCGTCCTCCTGGCGAGGGCTTCGTCTTTGCGAAATTATATTCTCTCTCATTAATCGATTCCCGCTACCGCCCCTATGGGTGATGAGAGGCGGAAATGGAAGAGGGAGGAAGGAGAGGCAAAGGCAGAGGGAATGAAAGCTAGCGAGCAACGAGGGAGAGAATGGGAAGGGTGGGAAGGGAAGGGGTTAATACGTATCTGGGATTCTGTGAATATTTTTGCTGTGACTGAGAAATCGGAGGTTCCTTATCCCTCTTCCCCCCCACAATCAAAAGTAGCATCAGTCCCTCTTAGAGCAGAGCAGCTTCCTTGGTGACACACACACACACACGCGCTGGTGGCTGAGTGGACAGCACGCTGGATACGTAGTCCCGTGGTTCGATTCCCGGCGCCGGCGGAAGCAGATAGGCAGAATTTATTTCACCCTGATGCCCCTATTACTTAGACAGACAGTAGACAGCCTACGGTTTGAAAATCGCGGTCCAAGAGCTAACAGCTCGATCCTGCTGACACGAATACTAAATACACACAAACACACGTAAAGGGTAAGATAAATATAGATGAAGAAAGTCGTCCTTGACGATCTTGATAGTTTAATGAAAAGGTTATGAAAATATGGCTGGGTAGACTGTGTGTTCCAGGAGTGTCAAAAAGCAGTTGTTACTGTTCCCCCATGAGACGTAGAAAATGGAGATACAACTAGGGATAACTCCTAAGAAGAAGTAGACACTCAAAGAACTAGTTACGGAAGCCTCTTGCATCCACAACTGTTAAGCCCAGACTTGACAAGGTATTTGAACGTCTGAATAGTACCATTCCTAGTGCATTCCATGTGTTAACTAGTCGGACACCGAAAATATTCTTTTTACAGCCCGTCCTCATAAACAAAGACTAAAAGTCCATTCCATGCACCCGCAAACCCCCCATTTTTATGAATGAAAAACGCTTTACACACGACTCACAACTGTTGACGTTCGAACACTTCCGGAACAAGTGCTTCGCTGACGACTTTTGTTCGAACCACAACGTTGTAAATGCTTCACCCACGTGCTACAAATATTACAGCTCGTTCTCATATACAAAGATCCAAGCTGGTTAATCCAGCCGACGAACCCCCCTGTTATGGATGACAAGCAGTTTATACACGACTCACAACTGATGACATGCAATCACTTCCGGACCAGGGGCCAGATTCACGAAAGCACTTACGCAAGCACTTACGAACCTGTACATCTTTTCTCAATCTTTGGCGGCTTTGTTTACAATTATTAAACAGTTAATGAGCTCCGAAGCACCAGGAGGCTGTTTATAACAATAACAACAGTTGATTGGCAAGTTTTCATGCTTGTAAACTGTTTAATAAATGTAACCAAAGCCGTCAAAGATTGAGGAAAGATGTACACGTTCGTAAGTCCTTGCGTAAGTACTTTCGTGAATCTGGCGCCAGACCACACACTAGAAAGTGAAGAGACGACGACGTTTCGGTCCGTCCTGGACCATTCTCAAGTCAATCCATATTTTTTCAGCCACCTCACTTAACTTGTTCCAACCGTGTACAACTCTGTTTGCAAAAGAAAACTTTATTATATTTTTTCGGCACCTTTGTTTCCTTAGGTTCCTCTTGTTTGTGAAGTTGCTGGTTTCAGGAATACCTGTTTATCAATTTGATCGATTCCTGTTATTATTTTGTAAGTGGTGGTCATATCTCCTTTATTTCTTCTATCTTCTAGTTGTCTCATGTTTAATGTCTCTAATCTCTCCTCGTAACTCTTGCTTTTCAGCTCCGGAAGCCATTTTGTTGCATGCCGTTGCACATTTTCCAGTTTATTGATGTGCTTCTTGAGATTTGGGCACCATACAACTGCTGCATATTACAATTTTGATCTCACAAAAGTCTTAAACATTTTCTTTAGTATTTTACCATCCAATGTGTGTGTGTGTGTGTGTGTGTGTGTGTGTGTGTGTGTGTGTGTGTGTGTGTGTGTGTGTGTGTGTGTGTACTCACCTAATTGTGTGTGTGTGTAACTGTTTCGTGGCCGAGTCATCAGATAACGACTACTCAATCTCCTACTGCTTACGATGCAGGAGAACAAGGCATTTAGACGATAACCATCATGATATCACTTTTATTGGGACGGGCTGGCCCGCCCACCGACTCAACTTTTATGACTTGCTATAAATTTCTTTAATTTCACTCCGAAGCAGATTATTTTGACCATAGGCAGATGTTGTTTACTTGTATTTTATTTTAATTGGATATGATATCGAATTCGGCATGTTATCAGATGGCATATGGCGTCAGTCATATATCTGATGACTGACTGCCCCCCCTCATCCAAACAAGGGGGGGGGGAGCTGATGCCATAGGTAGTCAACTATCCAAGCGACAATGTTGAGGCTTTTGGGTAATTAGATGGATCCAATTTCGTTATAGAACTATATTATTTAGAGGTAAAAATACGTTTTTTTTCATGTTCTACATTCAGCAGTAATATTGTAGTGAGTAAATATATCATAGTTCTTTATTACTTACGTAATGAAGAACGTGTGTGTACTCACCTATTTGTGCTTGCGGGGGTTGAGCTTTGGCTCTTTGGTTCCACCTCTCAACTGGTGTACAGATTCCTGAGCCTATTGGGCTCTATCATATCTACATTTTGAATCTGTGTATGGAGTCAGCCTCCACCACATCACTGCCTAATGCATTCCATCTGTTAACTACTCTGACACTGAAAAAGTCCTTTCTAACGTCCCTGTGGCTCATTTGGGTACTCACTTTCCACCTGTGTCCCCTTGTTCGCGTACCTCCCATGTTAAACAATTTATCTACCCTGTCGATTCCTCTTAAAATTTTCTAGGTAGTGATCATGTCTCCCCCGAGCTCTCCTGTGTGCTTGAGAGAGAGAGAGAGGACTTCTTGCACCCGTCTCTCTAACATCCCTTCCCCTACAACCAAGTCAAGAGACCATTAGCGCAGTCAAGCGTCACACACCCCCTTCCCAATCTCCTTCCCACCCAGGCTTCCTGATGACTAGCCAAATACCTTTCCAGAGCAGCCGAAAATCATCCTCTCTACTCCTACTTTATCAACATTAGAATTTAAATATGCACATTACCAAAATAGCAAACCTTTTCTCGGAGGTAGAAGGTGGGTTGATGAAGGGGGTGGAGGGGGGTGCTGGGAGTTGAGGTGAGAGGGGGGGGGTGGGGAAGGGGGATTTGGAGAGGGGGAATGGGGGGGGGGAGGGGGCCGGAAAGGTCGACACAATTAGCCAGAGTTGTTAAAGTGTTGTAGGCAGACGAGGTCGAGGCGAGGAGGGTGTTATTAGGACCCATAGAGCTTGGAAGGATTGGCCACTATGGATGGTTCATAGGGTCGTGAGCTGGCTGGCTGGCTGGCTGGATGGCTGGCTGGATGGCTGGCTGGCTGGGGGCTCTATCGGTGCTTGGAGCCAGGCACTCTATCCCTCGCTGTTTTTTTTTATCTTGCTTTTTTATCGACCGAAGACTTGATTTCGTTTTCAGTTCTTGGATGGTGCATTGTTCTTGCTTTGTTCTTGCATGGTGCATTGTTCTTGCATGGTGCATTGTTCTTGCATGGTGCATTGTTCTTGCATGGTTTATTGTTATTGCATAGTGCATTGTTCTTACCTTGTTCTTGCATGGTTTATTGTTATTGCATAGTGCATTGTTCTTACCTTGTTCTTGCATGGTGCATTGTTCTTGCATGGTACATTGTTCTTGCATGGTGCATTGTTCTTGCATGGTGCATTGTTCTTGCATGGTGCATTGTTCTTGCATGGTGCATTGTTCTTGCATGGTGCATTGTTCTTGCATGGTGCATTGTTCTTGCATGGTACATTGTTCTTGCATGGTGCATTGTTCTTGCATGGTACATTGTTCTTGCATGGTGCATTGTTCTTGCATGGTGCATTGTTCTTGCATGGTGCATTGTTCTTGCATGATACATTGTTCTTGCATGGTGCATTGTTCTTGCATTGTGGCAATTCCCGGAGAAAATAATTTTCTGTTGACTGACCTACCGACGTCTTGAGGAACGGGACGGTCAACAATACGGAATGGAGGTGTCAAGACACAGGCCAAGACGGACCTGTCAAGCATTGGCGTGTAAGGCAGATCTAACAAGCTTGTGTCGAACACACCTGTCAAGCCAGGGTACAGGTCAAACTGGCCAGGGGCCAGATTCACGAAGCAGTTACGCAAGCACTTATAAACCTGTCCATGTTTTCTCAATCTTTGGCGGCTTTATTTACAATTATTAAACAGTTAATGAGCTCCGAAGCACCAGGAGGCTGTTCATAACAATAACAACAGTTGATTGGAAGTTTTCATGCTTGTAAACTGTTTAATAAATGTAAACAGAGCCGTCAAAGATTGAGGAAAGATGTACACGTTCATAAGTACTTGCGTAACTGCTTCGTGAATCTGGCCCCTGGGCCTCGCGGCTGAGTGGACAGCGCTCGGGGGTCGTAGTCCTAGCTTGGATCGTCGACTTCTTATGGCGTCAGCTGCTATTTAGTTTCTTCTAATTTCGTTATAAAATGATATTATTTCAGAGTAAAAATATTTTTTTGTTAATGTTCAACATTCAGCACCAACATTAGTGAGTAAATATATCATAGTTCTTCATTACTTACGTAATGCTAGGAAGCTTTGGGTAGCTTTGGCTAACTAGACGGACTGGTTTCAAAGCGTTATACGACAAAGAGTACTGGGAAGACGGGACACCACGAGCGCAGCTCCCATCCTGTAACTACACTTAGGTAATTACACTTAGGTATTTACAAACCACAATCGTCTGACAATTAAAATATTTGCAAGTGATACCATTGTCCCTTAGTCACAAAAGGGCGTGGTCAGGTCATTTGGAGGTCAAAGACCCGATCTCCGTGGTGTAGTGGTAAGACACTCGCCTGGAGTTCCGCGAGCGCTATGTCATGGGTTCGTATCCTGGCCGGGGAGGATTTACTGGGCGCAATTCCTTAACTGTAGCCTCTGTTTAACGCAACAGTAAAATGTGTACTTGGATGAAAAAACGATTCTTCGCGGCGGGGATCGTATTCCAGGGACCTGCCCGAAACGCTACGCGTACTAGTGGCTGTACAAGAATGTAACAACTCTTGTATATATCTCAAATCTGGCCACTCAACCAGGGTGACACATCCTTCGGGGTCACCTCCGTCACATCTTAGGTCAGAGGTCAGGGCGTGGTGTGACCCCCCATCTCTGGAGTCAGCAAACTTTGACCTCCTCAGATTAGCGTTTCTCAATGTCTTAGATCACATTCTACTTTAGCCGTCCCTGGCTAAGAAGACCTTAGCCATCCATCTGTGGTCCGGGTTCGATCCCAGCGCCGGCGAGAAACAATGGGCAGAGTTTCTTTCACCCTATGCCCCTGTTACCTAGCAGTAAAATAGGTACCTAGTTGTTAGTCAGCTGTCAAGGGCTGCTTCCTGGGGTGGAGGCCTGGTTGAGGACCGGGCGCGGGGACACTAAAGCCCGAAATCATCTCAAGATAACCTCAAGATCCCTAACGGGGGGGGGGGAGGGAATTATCAGGGGAATGTACCAGGCCATTACGACTATGTAGCTCTTGGAAAAGGAGGTCAGGATATTACGGGCTCACCATAGCCTGTGCTAATGGACACTTCGTTCTGAGTAGCTAAATCTGAAACAACAACAAGGGGTCAGGATAATGCGCTAGGTAAGTCCGACTACGACTGGGGGTGGAGGCCTGGTTGAGGACCGGGCCGCGGGGACACTAAAGCCCCGAAATCATCTCAAGATAACCTCAAGATCCCTAACGGGGGGGGGGGAGGGAATTATCAGGGGAATGTACCAGGCCATTACGACTATGTAGCTCTTGGAAAAGGAGGTCAGGATATTACGGGCTCACCATAGCCTGTGCTAATTGGACACTTCGTTCTGAGTAGCTAAATCTGAAACAACAACAAGGGGTCAGGATAATGCGCTAGGTAAGTCCAACTACGGGCTCACCATAGCCCGTGCTATTTGTCCCGCTCCTGTGCCAGGTAAGTTACGGGCTCACCATAGCCCGTGCTATTTGCCCCGCTCCTGTGCCAGGTAAGTTACGGGCTCACCATAGCCCGTGCTGCTTGGAACTTGTTCCGAGTAGCTGAATCTATAACAACAACAAGGGTCAGGATAAGGATTTGGGATGGGACGGGGGAAAAGGAATGGTGCCCAACCACTCGGGGTAAATATATATATTGATTGCTTGCAACATAAAAAGAATCTTACAACTTTTCTCATTCCTCTACAAGTCATCTTGAGGTTATCTTGAGGTTAGGATAACCTCAAGGTTAGGTTAAGTCATGTATAAGATCATATAAAAATTAAAGACACTACAGGAGGCCTCTACGTGGCAACTCCTATTTATATATCCACCCAGACTCGTTCATGTGTGTGTGTCTGACCTGCGCTTGAAACAATTAAAGTGATCCCACGTCTATTGATTTACTTGGGAATCCGTCCATCAAATCAACAACACGATTTGCTCGTCCTCTTGAATAACATGACGTATTTTGACGTATAAAATCCCTCTAAGGCCGCTGACATTCTGAGAATCATAGCGGTTGGCAAGACTGTACATGATGTGTCGTTTTGATGATGAAGATTAAGCCACCCAAAACGTGGCACGGGCATGAATAGCCCGTAAGTGGTGGCACGGGCATGAATAGCCCGTAAGTGGTGACACGGCATGAATAGCTGCATCTCTTAAACGTATGAAACATTCACCAGAGATTTCAACCCCCAAACGTTTCCATCTAAATGCAATATAATATTTCCCCCCTTCCCCCCCNATAGCTGAAGCCTTATCATCCCAGAGTATGAACCATCCTAAGATATGAACCATCCTAAGATATGAACCATCCTAAGATATGAACCCACCAAATACCAATTTAGGTAGATTTTGAACTAATTAGGTAGATTTTAGGCAACCAGGCGACACCTTCACACACAACGTGAAATAAGAAAGGACAGTTTTTCCTTGGGTATAACTTAATTATATAATGGGGGTTTATGCAAATATAAACCTTTCGTAAGGCCAGAAAAGAGGTGTTTGGGTAACCTTGATTCTCTAAAGTGTTTACGAAACGGGCTAAAAAGTGAACGAAATCACCTTTCGAACCATTGATTCGAGCACAGTCAATCGGGTTATAAGCCAAATAAAGACATGCAGATTTGATTTAAATCAGCATTTGAATAAAGCATTATAAACAGACCGCGACTGGGGTAAAAAATAAACTAACAAAATCAAACAAGCAAACAATTTGCGTCATAAAACGACCAGATTTCGGTCCTTAAAAAAAAAATTAACATAGCAATATTGGAAATTTCAGTCACGTTCCTGACCGAAGGGGGGGAACCTTGTTTCTGTCAAAGACCATTAACAACAGACTCTGGTCTGAAACTTTACAAGCATTATTTGGCGTAATTAATTGGCTAGTTCAAGAACTCATCTACGTTACTTACATCGATAAATCAAGTGATAATTGAGATTCTGGGTTTATTAAAAGCCCAAGAGGGGGGTGGACACGTTGTTAATTCAATCAACTCTATTGGTATGTTGCTCAATACGTGAGTCAAGAGACAGGTCACCCATCATGTCTCAGGTCTGGATAGCGCCCCGGAAGCCAAATACATTATCAAGCAGGCAGGTATGCAGCCATGATGTTAGGCAGAAAGGTATGCAGGACAGGCAGTCAGGTCTGCAGCTATGCAGGCTGCAAGCAGTATAGGTAGTCAGGTGTGTAGGTATACAGGCAGGCAGTATAGGCAGTTAGTTCTGCAGCTATGCAGGCAGTATAAGCAGTCAGGTGTGTAGGTATACAGGCAGGCAGTATAGGCAGTCAGGCTTGTCGGTATGCAGGCAGGCAAGACAGAATTAGAGACAGCATCCTACAACACCTCCAGGCAGGCAACCTGCAGCCTGCACCATCTCACAGGCCACTCCAAGAAACCTTGCGTTTTTTTATTTTTTTTGGTACGAGCTTCAAAGTCTTTTAAAAGTCAGAACACATATACACCAGTCGTTTAAAGGGTTGAAAGGCGGCGACCAGGAGCTGGCACTCAAACTCTCACACCTTCACCACCCCACACACACACACACACACACACACACACACACACACACACACACACACACACACACACACACACACACACACACACACACCACAGGCAGTTGTGTTTACCTAAATCGGACCAGCGGCCTTAGATTGCAAACTAAACCCTTGCTATATGAATACGCTGTTGTTGTTTAAGATTCGCTACTTGTAACCAAAAGATCCAAGTAGCACGGGCTATGGTGAGCCCGTAGTATGAATACGACATTCCTAACACTGGCTAGCCCCACGCTATACTAGCTAGAGCGCCGTTCAGCTAGCCAGAACAATGCTCTACTAGTTCGCCCCCCCCCCAGGCTCTGCTAGCTAGCCTTATGCAATACTGCTAACTAGCCTTTGCAAGCTACAACCCCCCAAACTCTACTAGCTGCCCCCCCCTCTCCCCCCCCCTCGCTCTACTAGCTAGCTGTACGCCCTACTAGCTGGCTACTTAGTACACACATTGGATCGTTAATGAAGTCACAAGGTTGTTAGTATACTAAGAAAGCAATTCGTATACGAGCTGGATAATTAATTCCTTAATTGGACAATTAGTATTTCATGCGAGTAGCTACGCGCTCAGAGAGATTAATGGGTGGCAGGGAGTGTGGTCGTGTGCTTTCTCAATGAGGGAGATATTAAAAAGAGGTCATGATGTATACAGAGTTGTGTGTTTATACGTGTGTGTGTGTGTGATTCTGTATGCAATTTGTATTTGTTGGTGATGGGGAGGGGAGATTGTATCCGATTTGTATGTGTATGTGTTTTGTCCTATAGTGAAGTAATCAAAATAATGTTATTCTAAATCAAAATATTTCAATTATTAATCAAAAAAGTGTTTTCATATATTTACCTGAAATACACAAGAGACCAACCACAGTGACGGGACCAAAACGAAACAAAACAAATATATATATATATATATATATATATATATATATATATATATATATATATATATATATATATATATATAACGATGTTTTACAGACAGCAGAGCCGGAAAGCACCAGAGTTTCTCAAACATCATAAACCAGAAAAAAACAGAAAACAAGGTCTCACACACACACACACACACACACACACACACACACACACACACACACACACACACACACACACACACACACACACACACACACACACATTTCCTTAATCTTCCACGAATACCACCGTTTAAGTTAAAACCAGACGTGTGAAACTGCTCGTATCAACACCTTGAGGCGTGCTGGTAAACCAGTCTGAGAATGATCAGGTAACAAGACTCTGGTTAAGACCCATTACCATCTGGAGTGCTTTCCAGACTTGGTGAGGATCGAACTTCCGTCACACGATCATTACCACGTGAGTATGACCAGACAAAAAAATAGATGTATTATACTTACAAGATATCTAATTATACCTTTTATATCTAATAGGTATAAATATATATATATATGTAATATTTATACCTATAGGAGAGTGTTGTCTGTCCAAAATTGAAGCTTAGACGCTTGGGGCTAGTCTTATCCAATTTTGTAGGGAAAGTGGTCTGGGGTATGGGACAAACATAGGCTAGTCGGGGTAGGCCTAAGTTAGATGATTTAAGAAATATTAATAATTATTCTCACTCCCTGATCCAATTCTCATAGATTTAATTCCTGTCAAGTGAGATGCCCGAAGAGTTTCTTACCAGAAAAAATTATTTCCTAAATCTATACAATAGTTTCATTGCTCTCTAATAATATATTTTATGAAAGGGAAAAGGGACCAAAGGGGTGGGGGAGTGTAACATTTGTAAATTTTTGTAACGTCTGTAATGTTAACTGTTACCCGAGTCACGTTAAAAGGGTAATATTTCCTAGTGACATTTTTCTTATTTGTAATTGACTGTAACCTGGTAATATTGACCCTTATTGCTGCCGCTGTTTTTTAGAATCAATTGTAAATCAGCCCCACTGCCGCGGGAGTGGTTACTGGGTCTGGCCACACTGAGCAGATGGTAATTTTCAAAGCAACCCGTCCTCTTGCTAATTACGTCGCTTTTCGCTCGTATTCGCACTAAGGCCAAAAAATGGTCGTACTAGAAAAATGGAAGCGGCAAGCAAAAAGTGACATATTGTCCCGTTTTCTGTTTTGGGTCCTCTGGCTTAGTCTGTTGCGTTAGAGGAGGACACTTTTAAATTAACGTTTCCATGACGTTTTGAACCTAAGGAGAATTTCCTGCTCTCCTAATCTACCAGAGGACCCTTAACTTGCTGCTTTGGGTTCATTTCATTTGGAAAATTTATTTCCATTTTTTTTTTTTAAATTCCAATACCGTGATTTTTGTCCGTAACGAGCGAAAAGCGACGTAGTTTGTAAGATGATGGGTCTGTTCTAAGACTTGCTGACCTCAAAGCTGGCAAACAAGGCTGCCTTCACCCCCCACAAAATTTAGGTATTCCAAGATTGTTACAAATATGAAAAGTTCTTGGTATAATTAATCAAATTAATAGGCCACCAGTTGGGGTCGGGGGGGGGGGGTGGTACACCACTTAATTGTGCCTTTGTGATAATTACTTAGGCCTGATGTTGAAATTACTTTTTTTGTATTTCATGATTAGATAATTACTGTAGAGGATTTGAGGAATTCCTTCCTGGAATGATGGTATTGATAATTACGTCTGAAATCGAGGGTTTTCTGTCATTTAATGATTTCCCTTCTACTAAACATTACGTTAAACAAATTAATGTTGGAGAGTTTGTTCACTGACCAACCAGCAAGGATATATACTTGCTGGTTGGTCAGTGAACAGTTGCGGTGGCCTTAACAGCAGAACAATAGTCTGATAGGCTTTCAACCCATCATCAAACGAGGTCAAGGAACAAACCCCCACAAGCGGAGTACAAACAGTTTGTGTGTGTTGTGTGTGTGTGTGTGTGTGTGTGTGTGGTGTGTGTGTGTGTGTGTGTGTGTGTATTCTCTGGTTAATAATGTCAAGTGGAAGATATATTTTTAAGGGTGAAGCATTCTGAGGCCCAAATTCTCACTCTGGGATTCTCATTATGGCGACGTTGAACGACGATTCCTCACGATTTCTGGGAAGGTTTGTTTTCCTCATTATAATCATGAGTGCGAAGCCAGGAGTGTGTAATGG